>RJWJ010009040.1:16470-51428 GCA_004363605.1 Indri indri | reverse complement strand
AAAAAAAAAAAAAAAAAAAAAAAAAAAAAAAAAAAAAAAAAAAAAAAAAAAAAAAAAGAAAGAAAAGAAATTTTTAGTCTACTCTTAAAAGACTTTCTATAAAATATCAGCGTGTTCTCTCATTTAATAAAAAATTGAAATTGAAGTATGTGCGTCTATTACATGACTCCTGGAAGAGGCAATGTGTTGTGATTCCATACATTTTTCTCTACAATTAAGTATTTAATGCTGATCCTGGGCAGTTGAAACTACAGGTTAAATATTCATAGATTTAATAGATCCTTTAACATTTAAAGTGAATACCTTGATATGAATGTCTCCCATAAAGCATACACTTACAATATAATAATTAATTAAACAGTTCTCACACCTCTGGGTTTTTTGTTTGTTTTTTTATAACAGTGGTTCTCAAATTGTAAAATGCACCAGAATTACCCTGTAGGGGCTGTTAAAATATGGATTACAGAGCTCCATCACCAGAGTTTCTGATTAAGTCAGTAAAGGGTAATGCCTGATAATTTTAATTTTAACAATTCCCCAGGTTACCTCGGTGCTACTGGTTGGGGGACCACACTTTGAGAACCACGGCTTCATGACAAAGCGTTGTATTGGGATATTAGAAATTCTGGTTTCTATACAAGTATTGTTACAAAAATGATGGAAAATACACATTGTATTGTGTATAAAAACTGCATTTTATTACCCAAAGCTCTTTAAAATTGCACTATTGTCGGGATGTAACATCAACATTGAACTAATGCCTCATAAATTAGAAACAACTACTGGCAACTTTATTAATTAAGACTGAGGTGAACTGATGTTATCTGGAGAGCATTTATTTTCTAAAAATATGCTTGGAAATGGGTACATGTTAACTACATGAGACTTGTATAAGACATAGCTGCTTATGATATGCAAAGTATATTTTTATTTACACAGGAAGTCCTGTTTCAAAAAAAAACATATAACTTGAAACAGAATTTGGTTCAATTTGTGGCAAATATATCATCTAGTCATATTCTAAGTGAAGAGACAGTAATTCAATCAAGCAGAATGGTTTAGTTGAAATATAAGGGTAAAAAAGGAGTTACTACTTTTAAAGTTGCTATTTTGTATTCACTTAGATCCTGTTCTCCCTAGGGTAACTTGTCAATTAAAATATGGTTTTAAAAGGTTACAAAATTTTATGAAGAAAAATGTCCTACTATGCCCTAAAATAGGCAATAATATCCTAATTACTCTAACAAAAAAAAAAAAAAGAAATAGCAAATGTAATGTATATATTATAAGATAATGTAAAGTCTTTAATATAATGACTGACTTTAAATATTCAGATAATCCTGTTTCTAATAAAAGTGGATGATTGTGTGGCTATGAAGATTAAGGGCACCAAATTTAAAAATCTACCCAAAAGAGCAAAAAACATTCTATGATAAAGACATCTGCACCCAAATGTTTATGGCAGCACAATTCACTATTGCAAGGATGTGGAAACAACCCAAGTGCCCGTCAATCCGTGAGTGGATTATTAAAATTTGGTATATGTATATAATGGAATATTACTCAATCATAAGAAACGACAGTGATTTAGAACCTCTTATACTTCCCTGGATTAAACTTAAGCCCATTATCCAAAGTGAGGAACCACAAGATCAAAAGAATGGGTTCCACTCGCCATCAAATTGGTACTAACTGATCAACACTAAGGTGATCACATGGCAGAAATACTCTCCAGGGATTAGGGAGCATTGTAAGGGGGAAAGGCATGTCTTTAACCCTCGCTTGTGTGAGGCAAAGATATAAAGTGTTACCCATAATGTTTGCACCCTCATAATACCCTGAAACAACAACAAAAAAAATAAAATTAAAAAACATTGAGGACTGAAACTAACACTACATTGTGACATGGAGTAGAAATCAACCAAGATCATTTTATAAAAAGAACATGAATACAGAAAGAGGACATATGAGATATTCTATTTTTCATGTGAACACTTATAAAAGGTGGATTAAATAAGTTATCAAAAAAATTAACAACAAAAATATAAAACTGGCCTTATACTCAAGAGTTTTTCTTGATAAACATTAGTTTGTATATATATTTCGTATAGAATTAGAAATAATAATTGAAAAGAAGAAACAATATTCTTTGTAAAATATTAGTAAGAATAATTATTTTCCTTTGACCTTCCCCTTTCATTCCCCCTCCCCCTGAAAAATGTCAAATGCCCCCATTTGCAGCCCATCCCTTGTCTTCTGGAGATGCTGAAGTAAATTGTATAATTTGAGATACTTGTATCACAAAACACACGGTAGATTGGCATCATGTCCAGTATTCTCTACCTAGGAGGAGTTTAGTAAGTGTTTGCTAGCAATATTTCCCCAAAAAAGGACAAAATGGACAAATATACATCTAAAAATCAACTTTTAGGTTGAGATTATCAAGTTTATTATAGACGTTGTACAGCTTAATTAGATATATATCATATTTCTGTTTCATAGGTTGCTATATTATGTACGGTTTAAGTTTTTGACAATTTGTCCTATTGCAAATACGATGCAATATGTGCCTTTTCATACTATGTTCAAACTATATCCGTTGAGTAAAATATTCTGGATATTTAATTGATTCCCTAAAAATAAAGTTTCTGAATGACTGAATTTAGTTAAGGATGTTATCATTGCAGATAATCTGAAGACCAATCTAAAAATGGCATCCCAGTTATTACATTTGTATTATAAATTATATTTCATAGGAATTGTTGGATCAAAATAACCAATAAACATATTTTAAAACACAGTATTGCACATGGTCAGCGTATACAATGTTATTTACAATTTAAAAATAAATTTGAAAAATAACCAATACAAGTGAAAGGGCTTTGCATGTAGCTTTATAATTAGCATTTGAATGGACTTAAGAATTTACCTTATCAAATGTAATTATGATAAGGATTTGGTAAATAGCCCTAAACTATACACGGTAAGATCATAGCCTTCTTAAATTATTTTACCATGTTTGCATAATAAATCATATCTGTATAAGTATATACGTAATGATATATTTAAATTATTATGTAACTTTTTTCTGATGAAATATTATAGATTTTAACTGCATTTTTAATGCAGGTGTTTAACATAAAAATTTTCCATATTCTTATTATTCAGAAATATTCACCATTGAAGTTATTTCTTAATATTTATACTTTTTAGGATATCAAAAAAGTTGTGAAGGTGTGATGTTATAGCTATGGATTTCGATGCACACATACATATAAACACACCAGTATGTTTTTATAAAAGTAATTTTTTTTTTTATTTCAGGATATTATGAGGGTGCAAACATTTTGGTTATATTTTATGTCATTCTTGATGTTTCATAAGCTGTACTTTGATTTTTAGACATACAGATTTTCATGTTGATAAATGTTCTTATCTAATAGAATTTTAATAATTATTTTTTCCCATTGTATGATTTATTACTAAAAATATCAAGTTCGTATTATCGGATATTTAGATTGCATCAAATGTTTCACTGCTATAAATAATATTGTACTGGGCATATTTATGGCTAATTTGTTCACACTTTCTGAATATTTCCTTGGAAATACATATTCATTTATGTTTTCAAAATACAAACATATTTTCCAATTGTCCCCTAGATTGCTTATCCCAGTGTATATATCCACCAGTAGTATTTAAGGCTTTACTCCCTAATGTTTTGCCAATACTTCCTATGAAGAATGTTTAATTTGACACAATAAGTAAATCTATAGAAATAGATCATATTTCCAAAGATACCGTGTAAAATATATGTTGGTAAGTATTGAAAATCACAACATGGTGTAGATACTTTCAAGACTTCCTTCGAACCAAAGTCAACACTCTTTAAGGAAAAGAACACGGGGGAGAAAGTAATAACTCACTAATATCCATGTAAAATGCTTCATTATTCTTAATCGAAAAATGAAGTCTATTGCATGGTATTTTCTGCTCTCTTAAGAGTACTAAAATGTTAACATTCTTACCAAGTAGAGCCTTTATAGAAGAGGAATTATTTTTGGAGTAGTGATTGGGTAGAAAGTCTGTAAATTATAATTTAAGTATCAAAATAATCCACTGGTACAAAGCGATGCGATTTCAATCTGGGGCAATAAAAGTTGTCTGGATTACTCTCACAATATTAAATAACTCAGTGATATTCATATTCTCTTAATAATAACAAATCTGAATAATAATAATCAGTATAGATATAGTTAGTCCATACATGTTTAATAGTCTCCTGGAAACATTAAATAAAAGAAATCAGATGTCTTATAGAATACTGAGAAGGTTAATGAAACAAAACTGCAACTACAAACAATGTGATTTCTTGGATTCATCACGATTTAAATGGATAAATTGAAATTGTAGTCTTAAGATGTTGAAGTCAATTTGCATGATGAATAAAGTATATACTACCACCTAGTGGTAAATCATGCCACTCAAGGGAAAATATTTTCATATTTCATCAAGTATTTTCAGAAAATATCATACTGATGTGTGATTGGGTTATGGTTAAATGAGGTGTGTAATAGTTAACAAAATTATACATCTGTTAGGTTCTTAACTTCTGTGCACTTTATTCTGTTTACTTTTACAGTTTAAGCACTTTTACAAGGAAATGTAGGTATGCCTCTAGGTAGAAAATAGTAACAGGCTAGTTTCTTTATGGAATGACTGAAGATAAATTACTATGGCTAGTGCAGTATTTAATACTCTAGGTTACTTAAAAGATTTTAAAGACAATATTTCATTTAAAATATGTATTTATTTGAATAAATGTACTTTTGGGTTTTGTCCCCATAACACCAAATATGGTGAAGATTTGTAGATTTGAAAAATATTAGCTTAAATTAACAACCAGAGATAGAGAAATTGAATACCTTAATGAAAATCTATCAAGGACAATGTACACTATTCCAGTGATGGGTATACTAAAAGCCCTGACTTCAGCATTATATAATTCATTCATGTAACAAAAAGTACTTGCACTCCTAAATCTACTGAAATAAAAAAAATAAATAAATAAAGTTGTTAGATAAATATTTAGTGATTACATTATTATAACCACGTAAATAATGTTCACAGAGCCAAGTTAGTAAACTACATTTAGATTATTTTTCCTATACAAATTTTATTTTCCTGGAAATAAATAATTGTCTCATTTATTCTCCCCAAAAAGAAAGAAAATGACTTCTCAGAAATAAAATACGCATAGATTATTAAAAAGTAGAGTTTTAAAATAAGAATTAATAGGAAAATATTTTTATTTGAATATATTATTTAAATAGTGTATTTTCTAAGTAATAGCATGAATCTTTGTGTGTGCTTGTGATTATGCATGCATGTGTGTATTGTGCAAGAAATAGAAATTTTTTTGTTAGATACATCCATAATATGATATCCGTAACAGGAAAGCATAAGCCAAATATTAATTTTTAAAATACACCTGAATGCTTTTATTGCTTGCTTGACCAATTATCAAGTTTGGATAGGTGGGTCCACATGCAATGTTCATTTTTTCATGTAGTGCATACTTAAGAATAGCCCTCATTTTGTTCTGCATGTTCTCTACATTTGCATCATATATTGAGTCAGAAAATAATGGATAAGAAATTTAACAAAATGATTCTTAATTGTTTTAATTTTTTTTTCTTTTTTTTGAGACAGAGTCTCACTCTGTTGCCCTGGCTAGAGTGAGTGCAGTGGCATTAGCCTAGCTCGCAGCAACCTCAAACTCCTGGGCTCAAGCGATCCTCCTGCCTCAGCCTCCCAAGTAGCTGGGACTACAGGCATGTGCCACTATGCCCGACTAATTTTTTCTATATATTTTTAGTTGTCCAGATAATTTCTTTCTATTTTTTAGTAGAGACGGGGGTCTCACTCTTGCTCAAGCTGGTCTCAAACTCCTGAGCTCAAATAAATCAGTCCGCCTCGGCCTCCCAGAGTGCTAGGATTACAAGCGTGAGCCACCGCACCCGGCCCCAAATGATTCTTTATTATGTCAAAACTATGGAGAGTTTATTTTATCTCCCCCAACCCCTGCACACACACACAAAAAAACTCTTGCCCCAACAACACACCTGAAACACAGAACACTTTCTCTTCAATGTCTCATGCTATTTAATCAGAAAAAAAAGATGTTCTTATAAGATGTTCAGTGAAATGTCAGTTCATTTATTCACCTAATACTGAGTTCCTCCCACGTGTCATATACTATTGAAAAAAACGTCTGTAAATAAGTGAATGAGACAGACAGGGCCCTGTTTGCTTTGGAGCTCATTCTTCTCCACCTTCTCCTCTTCCTCTTTTCCTCCTCCCCTGGCCCTCCCGCTTAGCCTTCATGTCCCAAGAGGCAGATGAGAAAACAGAATTTGAGGGTTTGATTTCCAGAGTTTTCTTTACTGTTTTTTTTTTTTCTGGTTTTGATTTTATTAATCCCTGGTATCTTTATTATTTTCTTTATTCTCTCTACTTTGAGGTTAATTTGATCTTATATTTCTAGATTTTTAATTTGTAAACTGAGCTCAGCAATTTAAGAGCTTTCTCCTTTTTTCCCCCTGAGTATTTAGTGCTATAAATTTTCTTCTAAGTAGTGTCATCAACTTTTCACAAATTTCGTTATGTTGAATTTTAATTTTCTTTGAGTTCAAACACACTTTAATTCTGCATTTGATTTTTTCTTGGACCCTTTTGTTATTATGTACAATAGATGTATGCTACTTGGTTTCTAAATATCTGAGGATTTTTCAGATATTTTTCTGTTATTGATTTAAATTGAATTTCACTGTAGTTAGAAAACAAAACTGTTTATTACTTGAATACTTTTAAATTTACTGAGACTTGTTTTATGACACAGAATCTGGTCTACCTTTTAAATGTAAATTGTAAACCTGAAAAGAGTACTTTTCTGCTGTCCTTAAGTGAAATATTACATATTTCAAATAATACATAATAAAAATATCAATTAGGTCAAGTTGTTAGACAGTATCTTTCAAATTTTCTACATATTTACTGATTTTTTCCTAATGTTTCTATTGAGAGTGGGTATTTGAAATTTGATTAGAATTTTAAACTTTTGTATTTTCCTTTACATTTCTATCATTTTTGATTGATTAATTTTAAGACTCTGTTATTAGGTTGATACATATTTATAAATGCTATGTCGTCTGACCCTGTTATCATTATAAAATGACTGTCTCTTTTTTCAGACAATCATCCTTGTTCTAAAAAATATTTTATATTAATACAGCCACTCCAGCTCTCTTTCATTTAGTGTTATCATATGACATCTTTTTCATTATTTTGTTTGTAATCTATTTGTATCCTATATTAAAATGAGAGCATACACATACTGGGTCTTGCGTCTTTATCCGCTCTGAAAATTTATGGGGAGTGCTGTCATTGAAAGGATTGAGGTGTTTGGATCATTTACATTATTCTGATTATTGACACATGTATCAATTTTCTACTGCTGTTATAATAAATTACCACAAATTTAGTGCCTTAAAACAACCCACATTTATTATCTCATAGTTGGAAAGTCAGAAATCCTGGGAACAAGATGTTGACAGGGCTGCTTTGCTTCTACGGGCCTTAGAGGAATGTTTCCTTGGCTTTTCTAGACTCTAGAGACTACATGCATTCCTTAGCTCATGATACCTTTTTCTAGTCTTCTATTTTCAAATCCGTGAGCAAAGTATCTTCAAATTTCTCTCTCTCTCTCTCCTCTGCTTCCATCATCATATCTACTTCTCTAACATTGACATTCTTGTCTCCCTATTGTAAAAATCTGTGATTACATTGGGCTCATCTGGATAATCCAGGGTAACCTCCCTATCTTAAAATCATTAACTTACTCATATTTGTTATATTCTTTTCACCATGTAAGATAACATAGTCACTGGTTATGAGAATTAGGATGTGCCATCTTTTTGGAGCAATTATTCTGTCTACCATGATATAATTGGGTTTGAATATACCATTTTGCTAATTTTTCTTTCTATTTGTCTCATCTTACTTTTGTTTCTTATATCCTCTATTTTTTGCCTTCTTTGGGTTTGAAGATTATTTCATTCATTATTCTAGCTCAATTTTGTCGAGCATATTAGCTCTATAATTCTTTGTGTTATTTATCTGGTTGTTTTAAGATTGATAATATACATGTTCAGGTTGTCACAATATACCCTCAAGTTATAAGTCTCTTACAACAACATGCTTCTATTTCTCCTCTATATAAACATTTGTGATGTTCCTGCCATATATATTATAGAATCTAAAAATACCATTAATATTTTTACTCTAAACAAAGATATAAAATGAAAGTACTTATATCTATTCATGTAGTTACCATTCACAGTGGTTTTTAGTATTCGTGTAGGTCCAGGTTTCTATCTACTGCCATTTTCTTCTGTTTGAAGCATTCCCTTAAAATGTTTTATAATGCATAACTGCTGGTGATGAAGTCATTAAGTTTTTATATATTAAACAAAGTCTTTATTTCACTTTTGTTTTGAAGAATGTGTTCACTGGGTAAATAAATATAGGATTGCTCTTTTGTTTTATTTTGTTTTTTCCATTATGTTGATATAATTTAGATCTGCGGTCCCCAACCCCAGGGGCTGCTGACCTGAGCCATGCTCCCCATTGCTCCCCCACGCTCCCCATCACCACCTGAGCTCTGCCCACATCCCCACTCTCCCCGCCTGCCCCGCCCCACTTCCCTCCATGAAAAAATTGTCTTCCATGAAACCAGTCCCTGGTGCCAAAAAGGTCGGGGACCGCTGATTTAGATGAAAGGATATTTTTGCTTTAGTTTGTTTTGGTTCTCTCAAAATACTTATTTTGAAAGTACTTTAAGGTTTTTCTACTAATTTTATCATGAATGTCATTTCTTGGTCAATTTTGGTTGATTTTATTTTTTTCTCAATTATGCGTTGTGTTTCCCTGCTTTTTTGAATGTCTGAGGATTTTGATGTCATATCAGATAATATTAATTTGTCTCTCTGGGTGCTGAATATTTGCATTCCTAAAAAAATATTCCTGGCTGGAACAGTGGCTCATGTCTGCAATCCAAGTAATTTGGGAGACCAAAGTGGGAGGATCACTTGAGGCTAAGAGTTCAAGACCAGCCTGGGCAACATAGTGAGACCCATGACAAAATAATTTAGCAGGAATGGTGTCATGTGCCTGTAATCCCAGCTACTTGGGAGGCTGAGACAAGAGAATTGCTTGTGCTCAGGAGTTTGAGGTTACAGTGTGCTATGTTTGTGCCACTGCACTCCAGCCTGGGTGACAGAGTGAGACCCTGTCTCTATTAATAAAAGATAAAATAAAATAAAGTTTACTTGGGGTTTTGGGGGATTCAGCTAAATTACTTAAAATTAGTTTGATTCTCTTGAATTTTGGTTTTATGCTTCACTTGTGTAGGATTTAGTTTCTGGCTAATTTTTTTTGTGGTTACCAAAGCAAATCCCTTCTTAGTACTCTATCCTCTGTCCCCTGAATTATGAAGTTTTCCACTTGTCCTATTTGTGTTTTGGTAGAATAACTTCAAATCATTTCAGGTAGTTTTTTTCCCCTTGGCCTCAGGTTAATTGCTCATACATGTGCCCTAATCTGTACTAAGATCTATAATGTAGTGTGAGCTATTTGTACATCTGCAGGGGCATCAAAGATTTTAAACAGAACAGGTTGCACAGAATTTGTTTGGAATGATAAATCCAGGGCACTATAGAGAATTGATTATAGGAGCAGTTTTGTATCAATGATACCCAGAACTATCATTCATGCAATGTAATCTAGCACAAAATTCTCAAATTTGTATTTTTTAAGGTTTTATAGGGTATTAGTATTTTACCATAAAATGAAGACAATAGTAATTAAAATGACATATATTTTTATATAGTCTGTGATTCTGTATTCTCATTTGCTTGTTCCTAAGTTTTACAGGAGAGATTTAGACTCACTGATTGGGTTAGTCATGGCAGTGACCCCAAACAGCACTTAACTATTACAGGACTATTAGTGCTGCATGAGAATTAATTTCAGAAAGTAAAATCTTCCAAAAATGTTTCTACAGAACTTAGAATATTTCTCTTTATTTTTTTAAAAAATGTCCAGCTTTATTAAAATATAATTCACATACCATATGATTTGCCCATTTGTAGTTTACAATTAGGTAGTTTTTAATATATTCACATAGTTATGCATATGTCAACACAATCAATTTTATAGCATTTTAATGACTTAAAAAAGAAACATTAAAACTCTTAGACATCACCCCCAATCCTTCCATCTATCCCAGTCTAAGGCAACCACTAATCTACTTTTCATCTCTATAGATTTGCCTGTTCTGGACATTTCTTATAAATGGAATTGTACAATATGTGGTTCTTTGTGACTTGCTTTTTTCACTTAGTGTGTTTTTAAGGTTAATCCACTTAGTACCACGTAGCGGTACTTCATTTATTTTCTTTAATTTGTATTTTTAATGTAAATTGAAAAATATACTGAATAATAAAATTGGACTCTTATCTCACATCACATACAAAAATCACTCAAAAAGTACTAGAAGAAAAATACAGGGGAAAAAAACAAACCTCATTGATATAGGCAATGATATTTTCAATTTTACCTTAAAAGCACAGGCAACAAAAGCAAAAATAGACAAATGTGATTACATCAAAATAAAAAGCTTCTGTACAACAAAAGAAAAGTATTAGCAGTGTTAAGAGACAACCTAGAGATTGGGAGAAAATATTTGCAAGCAATACATCTGATAAGGGGTTAATATTGAAAATATATAGGGAATTAAAACAACTCTATAGAAAGAAAACAATTAATTCGATTAAAAAATGGGATAGGGATCTAAATGGACATTTTTGAAAAAATACATACAAATGGCCAGCAAGCATATGAAAAAATGGTCAATGTCACTAATTCTTTCTTTAAATCTGGAAGGAGAACACTTTAAAATAAATCATATCTTTTTCAGTACCATCATCAATGTGAATAATATAATAAAGAAGCCTATTTCCTTAAACCAGTTATGACTGTTTACATTTCAAATAATGTAAATAAACACAAAGATGCACTGATTTTAAGGAGTCTCTGCACGTTGATTGATACATAGGCTTAATGATTATCTCTGGCATCAAGGTAGTTTCTGTCGTCTACAATATCAGCTGCATCCCAAATCCCATATATTATTGATTGGTGCTAATAGCACCAGTTAAGTGTGTTTCCTCATTAGAGTCATTTGGGAGCAAGATGTCCAGCGCTTTCCCTTTCTGTCACAGTATTTTGACTTATGGGGGTAGATACAAGCATGAGGTAGATTTAAGACAAATAGCTATCCAATATTCTTAAAAATACTTATGATTAGGTGGGGTTTTTTTGTTGTACGTTATATTATGCAGAAGAGTCTTGATCATTTTTCATGAAACATTTGAAGATTTAGGTATAGATAAAACTTCGTTTTCAATAACTTCAGTATCAAAAGTTTATATTTTGCTAGAGCAATCTTTTGAAAATAATTTAAAGAAAGCAATTACTTGTCTGTTAAAACACAACCTCACATATAACACTGTGGGAAAAAGTAATTGACCATTATTCTGTTTAGATAAGGAAAAATAACCTGATGTATTTAAGATAGTCAGAAGATTGGACATTTCTATTCTCTTTGGGAGCATCTAGAGAGATCCTTATCATATAGACTGATAAAAATTTGTTTCTTATAAATTATGATTTTTTAATTTAATGTTCATATATTAATTAAGCAATTTCTATATACCCTAAGTGTGTTTTTTAGAAGTGATTCACTTGCTCTCTCTCCTAGTTTCGTTCAATTATGGGATTAAAAGTCCTTAATATCGTATGACTGGTTTGATGAAGTACTTGCTGTTGCATTAGTATCTATTAAACCTAAAAAACTTAAAACTTAAAATGGTTTCCGACCCCATGTTTCCTATAATCATCTGATTATAGACATATTTGAACCTGCATACATCCAAAAAGAAATCAAATATCCCAGGGCTTTTGTATATTTTAAATTTTTCTTGATTTTTATTCAGTCTCTAAATCAATAGTTATTTTTGCAGTAGTAGCATAGAAATAAAATGACTTTTAAGACAGTTTAGTTTGTGGAAGGATGTATTGACATTTTTAAAGAAGAACAGAGAAATGTTTAAGATATTCACTCATGTTGTTTTACTTTCTAATGCTTCCCTGATCATCCATCAACACATTTAAAAATAAACAGCAGTGGGCAGCAATAAATTGAGACAAATGTTCCACGACATATCTCTAAAACTTATCACTTCCAACAAAGCCTATTGAAGTGTTCATTAAATTAAACACTTCTTACTTACAACAAGGTTCACAAGGCTACTTCACAAATCTTGAGGTTTCTAAGGTAAATGAAAATCTACTAAAGTTCTAAAAATAAATTTTGCTCTTAACATTTTAATCACACTGATTTACTGCACATATAGAACACCTTGAAGTGTAATAAACAACTGAAACATTTTTGAAACCTGAGAAGTTAACAATAGCTATTTTTCAAACTTTGATTATATTTACAGTATTTTCTGTAAAATTCTTTAAAAAGTTTCTTTTTCAGTATTTAACTTGCCCCTAGATACTGTACAGTATTATCAAATAGTATTCAAATAGTAGTTTACATATTCAATTGTATGAATATGTAAAATATTGGAAAATCATAAATACATGTACCCTAGATTTAGCAAAAATACTCATCTTCGATAACTAATAAACATGCAGTTGAGTATAATTTTCTGAACTATAATCAAAAGTATAATCAAGCTTTAGTATCTTATGTGTAAACACCTTGAATTTTGTCAAACCACATCTCTATGTACAGTGTAGTGTTACATGTGTCATTATCATTATGAAAGCTGACTTGTTAAGCTGTCAAGGATGTAGAATGGTAATGAACAGATAATTTCAGATCAATTGCAATCAATCAACTTATCCCATAGCTTTCCAGACTTTTTCTCCTCACATTATTAAGTTAGATGTTAAAATGTTGTTAATTAATGTATTCAGATTTGATGGGTTATGTTTCTAACATAATTTCAGATCGCGATGGGAATTTGAAGTGAAATAAATTACTTTGTTGTTATTTCAAAGAAAGTAATGCATGAGGTGCTCAGCATAAAAATACAAGAACCCTAGGTTAAAATTATTTACCATTAGGCATTATTTTAATACATTCTCTAAATGACAATATTTAAAGGGAAAATGCGTAACCAATATGTGCTGTATCACTGTATGAAGAAGAGCATACCCATGAAAATAGAGAATATTTGCTATATGGAAATTGTATGCGTGAATATTTTAAAGATTTTTATGTACCTAAGATTCATCCATGAACTATATAATGGTAGTATTTATCTTACTGGGATACTTTGATATAAAAATGAGATAATTCATATAAAATACTCATTTAGCTAACTTAATTTAATTGAATTAGCTGAATGGTATATGCTAATGGACCAATTTTAAGAAATCTGACTAGGAAAAGAGGTTTGATTTTGACCATCAAGCAAAGCATGACAGCTAGTTGCTGAATACAAACAAGATCAACGTGCAAAGTCAGTGTTGGAAGGCAGGGATGAAGAATAGCCATGGCCCCATAAACATTTTCAGAAATAAAAACTTAGTCTCTAGCTATATTCAGATATCTTATTTTTTGCCTTTCTTGCTTTGGTTATTCAGAGTTTGATGAATAATTCATCCTGTCATTTTTTGCTTTTCTGATTCCTTTAAAAATAGTTTTTGGAACCTTATCTCTGTATTTTCCTAGATATTGTATTGGGACTCACCTACACATTTATTAAATAATTTGCAGGATTTAAGCAAATAGACTTTGATGACATCAAGTTATAATTAAAGGAAAAACATATGTCACTGTGAATTTTAACTTGAAATTTTGCAATGATCGTAGAAACTTCCAAATATGATAGTGGGATACGTTTATTTTAGGAATGGATAAATGAATTTGTAATTTTGTGGACAATACGAAGATTTTATGTTTTTCTCTGACTATAGGAATGCTAGTATAAAAGGGGAAAAATTTTGTGGCGAGGCCCATCCAGAAGCTGACTTCTCATTGTCTTAACTAAGGACTTCTCTACTGTTCCTTGCTGAAGAACAGTACACTAGGCATGAGCATTCTCATATTTTTGTGTGAACTGTACAATTTGAACCAGTGTTGCTTGCAACTTAGTGAGCTATTGAGTCAGTGATGAAGAACCAAGTTAAAGTAAGTTCATCTTGACCTAGCCAACAGCTTTTCTGGTAGCCTTCTAAGATGACTTTGCTCAAATAGGGGTGATGGATAAGAAATTAGCCAATTAAATAATTGCTCTTGAGACTGGAACTAAAATATGGTAAAAGGGTTGATTAGATGGTGAAAAATAGAACAATGAGCTGAGTTACATTAATGGGTATATATCCTTTTTGATAACAGGATTTTCTTTCTAACTTGCTTTCTGATTCAAGATCCGTAATGTTTAGCTGTTTTGATCTTTCACTCCATCTCCATTTACCCACTGATTTCTTTTGTTCCTATTCACTTTATTGTAGGACCTAGTTTATTACATTTGAAATGAATTGTCCCATTTCCTTAAGTACTAAGTTTCACAGCTGATATCTCTGACATTTCGCTTTGACAGATCTTGCTTGATTTTTATTGCAAAGGTACATCTTCGTCTTCAAACACATGTTTTTGACTTGTGATTATCCGTCAAATTTGTTTTTTTATTGTTTGTTATTATAGGGGTACAGATGTTTAGGTTACGTATGTTGCCCTTGCCGCCCCCCTTCCCCCCAAGTCCCAGTTTCAAGCGTGTCCATCTCTCGGATGGTGTGCATTGCACTCTTTGTGTATGCATATATTTGTCCCCTCCTCCCCTTCCCCTCCCCCTTCCCCTTCCCACCCTGCCCGACATCCAATAGATGTTATTCTTATATGTACACTTACGTGTCGTTCAGTTAATACCAATTGGATGGTGAGTAGATGTGGTGCTTTTCTTTCCATTCTTGGGATACTTCACTTAGTAGAATGCATTCCGGCTCTATCCAGGAGTATACAAGAGGTGCTATATCACCATTGTTTCTTAAAGCTGAATAGTACTCCATGGTATACATATACCACATTTTATTAATCCACTCATGTGTTGGTGGACACTTGGGTTGTTTCCACATCTTTGCAATTGTGAATTGTGCTGCTATAAACATTCGGGTGCAGGTGTCTTTTTTATAGAGTATCATTTGATCTTTTGGGTAGATGCCCAGTAATGGGATTGCTGGATTGAATGGTACTTCTAATTATATCTCTTTAAGGTATCTCCATATTGCTTTCCACAGAGGTTGCACTAGTTTGCAGCCCCACCAGCAGTGTATGAGTGTTCCTATCTCTCCGCATCCAAGCCAACATTTATTGTTTTGGGACTTTTTGATAAAGTCCAGTCTCACTGGAGATAAGTGATATCTCATTGTGGTTTTGATTTGCATTTCCCTGATGATTAGAGATGTTGAGCATTTTTTCATATGTTTTTGGGCCATTATTCTGTCTTCTTTTGAAAAGTTTCTGTTCATGTCCTTTGCCCACTTTTTGATAGGATTGTTTGATTTTTTCTTGTTGATTTTCTAAACAGGTGGAAAACAATACCATGCTTGTGGGTCGGCAGAATCAACATTGTTAAGATGTCTATACTACCCAAAGTGATCTACAGATTCAACGCAATCCCTATTAATATACCAACATCATTCTTCACAGATGTAGAAAAATTAATTCTGTGCTTCGTATGGAACCAGAGAAGACCCCGCATAGCAAAAACAATTCTAGGCAATAAAAACAAAATGGGAGGCATCAATTTACCAGACTTCAAACTCTATTACAAAGCTGTAATATTAAAATCAGCTTGGTACTGGCACAAAAACAGAGCCATGACCAATGGAACAGAACTGAGAACCCAGATATAAAACCATCCTCGTATAGCCACCTAATCTTTGACAAAGCAGACAAAAACATAAACTGGGGAAAAGAATCCTTATTCAATAAATGGTGCTGGGAAAACTGAATAGCCACATGTAGAAGACTGAACCAGGATCCACACCTTTCACCTCTCGCAAAAATCAACTCAAGCTGGGTAACAGATTTAAACCTGAGGAGTGAAACTATTAGAATTCTAGAGGAAGATGTTGGAAATACTCTTCTAGACATTGGCCTAGGCAAAGAATTTATGAAAAAGACCCCAAAGGCAATCACAGCAACAACCAAAATAAATAAATGGGACCTGATCAAATTAAAAAGCTTCTGCACAGCCAAAGAAATTGTCACAAGAGCAAACAGACAACCTACAGAATGGGAGAAAATTTTTGCATGCTACAAATCTCATAAAGCGTCAAATTTGTTTTTAGAGCAATTTTTGTGAAACCCTGGATAAGGCAAAAATTTGAGTTCCATCATGAAACCAATGCAGAGCAGACAGCTCGAAAAATCAACAAAGTGTTTGGAAGGATGTAGCTAATGAACGCGCGGTACGTTGATGGTTTGAGAATTTCCGTTCTGGTGATTTTAACTTGAAAATGAGCCACGTGGGTGACCTGAGACCAAGGTGGATAATGATGAGCTGAAAGCTATAGTCAAAGTGAATCCATCTCAACCTATGCATGAATTAGCAGCAAGGTTTGACGTTACTATTCCAACAATATTGGCCCATTTGAAACAAATAGGCAAGGTAAAGACTCTGGATAGATGGGTACCACATGAATTAAATGAGCATCAAAAAAGAAATTGTCCTTTGCAGTCACAATGTAAAGGAGAAGCATTTCTATAGCGTATTGTTACCGTATTGTTTCTTGTGATGAGAAATGGATTATTTTTGGCAATCTCGAGTGTTTGGCACAGTGGTTGGATAAAGATGAAGTGCTGAAACACAGCCTAAAACCAAATATTCATCAAAAAATGTTAATGGTGTCTGTTTGGTGGTTCAGCGGTGGTATTACCCACTACACCTTCATGATATTTGGTCAGTTGATTGCAGCAGATGTCTACGGCAACCAGTTGGATGAAATGGTCAACAGAGACAGGCCAATCCTCTTGCAAGGCAACACTCAAACACATGTCACGCAAGCAATGCTGCTCAAAACTACAGAGGCTGGACTTGAAAACTCTCTGTTATCCACCATATTCACCAGACCTTGCACCAACTGAATACCACTTCTTCCAGGCTTTGGACTACTTCTTGCTAGGAAAAATATTCAATTCTTGACAAGCTGTGGAAAACGCCTTTCGGGATCCCATTGCCACTTGCTTTCCAGGCTTCTTTGCTGCTGGCATAAATGAGCCACCTGAGGTGGCAAAACTGTGTTGATAGTTTAGGTGCATAGTTTGATTAATTGTACTACTTCTTGTTTGAGGTATTATAAACCATACTTTTAATTCAAAATTGGAAATTTCATATTTAACAGCTTATGAGTAAATATATGAATATATATACATATACCCTGCTTGTGTATTTATGTATATGCATAATCAAACACTCAAATGCAATAAAGTGAAGTCAAAAGCAATGAACAGTGGAAGTCAAACCTTTGTGTTTTTTTGTTTTTGTTTTTGTTATTTTGAGAAGAAGCAATTGAAAGAATGAGAAATTAAATTAAATTGACCTTTTAGTTGGTAGCAGGATACCCTCCCCCCACCATTGGCACTGTTTTCTGTTCATAAAATACTTCGGATTTTTTACTGGAAATAAAATTTTGTGCTCTGTATCTCACTATCTATATATAGTATAACTTTCTTCTCAATTAGGAAATTATAAAAATTGATAAAAATTTTAAATATTTGGAAAATAAATACTTGTATTATCCAAATGTAATTACCATCAGCAGGTAGGTAAATAGAATAGAGGAGAGACATTTTCTAGAGTAAATATTAAGGAAGATGCATGTTGGGAATGAGAGAGAAAGGAGTTTGAGTAAATTATAGATAGCTTATATAAAAGTAGGATGATTATTTTGCACATTACTATTGCAGCTTGCAAATTTAGCAGAATCTCATTCTATCACAGTCAAAGATGAATTGGAAAGATGCCTTATCATTTCCGTTTTTGAAGGCCCTTATTTTCATCAGTGCTGGCAGCTCTGCCTTAGATCAGTAAGGTCTATGCCTGTCCAGATGTCCAGTATAAATAGCACAGGAATCTACCATTTGGTCAAACAACAAAAAGTAATTGGGATGCCGCTGGTATTTGTTTCTTTCCAGCCTTTAACTGCTTCATTCATTTCGTTAAATACTAAAAGCACAACACTTTCTGGTGGTGCTTTTATATTTAACATCAATGCTAGAAAGTGGTCATTTGTTCTTTAGTAAATAGGATAATGATATATAAATGCTGACAAAATAAACATCAAAATGGGAAGCTCTATATCTAAAGATTCCTAATCCGTGAATAAAATTCATTCTCTCATAGATAAACAGCTGCCAGATTAACAGAATCATAAAAAGAAAAAATCCATTTTCAGAGTATAAAACTCATCAGTAAATGTTGGCCGAGTTAACTCTCCTAAGATTCCCTATGTACAACATGGCAGAAAACACAGGCCATGGGTGTCAGGCATCTCCATGCTCTGTTGTAACAAGGTAGGTTGGTACTGAAGGACTAAACATAGGTGTTTTCTGCAGACATTTATTTTTCTAGCTTTTGACTATAAATCTTGAGGTCCTAAAGAAGATTATAATATGGTAAAAAGGGAATGACAAAAAATTAAGAGGTGAGGTTGGCATTTTCTATAAAGCATGGGTCCAATCCTGCTCCATGGCAGCTGGAAAGGTGGCAGAACCAGAACAGGAGGCTGAGTGGCTGGGCTCAAGTGTGCACTGGAATTGATCCATACTGTCAGTTCACCAGAGGGAATTTTAGGGAATTACACAGGTCACTTGTTAAATATACTGTCTCAGTCCTTTCAGGCAACTACAGCAAAATACCATGCACTGGGTGGCATTTAACCCATTCTGTTTTAATTAATATAAACAACAGAAATTTTCTTCTCAGAGTTATGGAGGCTGAGAAGTCCAAGACCAAGGCACAGGCAGATTGGGTGTCTGGTGAGGAAACTCTTTTTCATAGAAAGCACCTTTGGTGTCCCCACAGTACTGGAGGGACAAACGAGCCCCCTAAGGCCTCTTTTATAAGTCTACAAATTCCAATCTGGAGGGAGAAGCTAATCATTTCTGATATGGTTTGAATATTTTTGTCCCCTCCTAAATTCATGTGTCAGAAACTTAATCCTCAATGCAACAATGTAGGGAGGTGGGGCTTAATGGGAGGTGTTTAGGTAATGAAAGCTCTGCCTCTTATGAATGGATTAATTGGGATTAATGCCACTATAAAAAGAGTTTGACTGAGAAAGTTTGGCCCCTTTTTGCCTTTTCACCTTCTGCCATGTGAGAGCAAAACTTTTCTCCTCTCCAGACATCCCAGCATTCAAGCAGCATCTTGGAAGCAGAGATCTGACCCACACACCAAATGCTGGTGCCTTCATCTTGGACTTCAGCTTCCAGAACTGTGAGAAATAAATTTCTGTTCTTTATAAATGATTTGGTCTCATATACTATGATATAGCAGGAAAAACAAAAAGGATTAAACAATTAACCAAAAGTCCCACCTCCTAACAGCAGCACATTGATGATTCACATTCAGACCATAGTACTCATTCACCATTAAAAAGAGAATTTTATGAACTTAAAATTTATTGAAGTATATTTTTAAAAAAAGATAGTAAATCTTAAATTCATCTCTATCCAACTCCATATTTAGTGAGGGGATTTTTGTAGCTTGAAATCAACCATGTTGGTAATATTTCCACCATGGAAATGAGCAAAAATACAAAATTGGTTTCTTTTTTCCAAAGAACCTGCTGCTGAACACTTACTAGCACATATTGGCTTAATTCTTGGCTTTAGCCTTAGTGCTTAGACCTTAAAGTTTGGCTTCCCATGTTGAAAGGCTCTCACAAGCTAGAACAATGGAATCTCTATGGCAAAAGATAGCAGTTGATGACTAAAAGCATTTTATCAATGAGACTTGAAAGTGGAATTAAACTAATATGGAATAGAATTTAAAGTGACAAGTCTTAATATATGACTCATATCCACTAAAACAAAATTGTTAAAACTAAACATAAGGTATTTTGTGCTGGAATTCACCTTTCTTATTGATGAAACAAACTTTCTGGGTTCTAGCCATTATTACATCAACTTTATCATGTGTGTGGTTACTTTATATTTTAGCATATATTTAATTAATTTTCCTACATTATTTTATGATGTTATGATAAGTACAGGCAGATATTATGCTAACTTTGAATATTTAAAGATTCATAATCATTGAAATAAATAATGGCAAGGCTTCTTGTCAAAGTCAGTAACCCATCCATCTTCTTTTCTCATTGAGCTAGCTAGCTTCCCTCAGGGAGACACTCATAACTGCAGTATGTTCATTCATTAAATAATACAAAAATTAAAACCTATCTGTGCTGTGTCCATGAATATGTTTATGTGCTAAGCAAACATATACAACTCAGCCCTTCTGGAATGATTATATTCTTATGAGAGTAATCAAGTCAAATCAAATAACAAGTAAGTAAATAAGTCAAACTGCAGAAAGAAAATGAATTAAATAGTAGAGAGATATAAATTAGTATCATTAGGATTGGGCTGTGAATTGAAATAAATGGAGCAATTATAGAAGGCCTCTTTTAGAAAACAGTATCTGTGAATGGTCTCGTCGCCCCATTTCTCTTAATAAACTTAGATGTCACCTGAAGATATTGCTCTGACTGAAATATTCCCAAGGGAGGCTCTTTCTCTCACATGTCCCTAAGTCCTTCTTGTCTCCAGGCTTCAGGAGACATTTCTCACCTTGGTACTGTACTGGACTTGTACTGTACTGGAGGCCACCAGGCCTCCTCCATTTTGCTCCCGTCTGCTGGCTGTTCAGTCTCTGCTCCTGATTCTCAGTAGCTCCCGTGTATCTGACTCTCTTCCTTCCCCCATCTACTCCTGCCCCTGTCTTTGGAAATTTCAACAGCTGTAAGTATTCCGCACCTCTCAGCTACTTCATCTTCTTTCTCTTCCTTTACTTTCCATAAAACCCAACTCCTTCGCATGTTCCATTATTGATGTTATGGGCTGAACTGTGTGACTCAAAATTTAAATGTTGGAGTCCTAACACCGAGTACCTCAGAATGTGATTGTACTTGGAGCGCGCTTGGCTTGCTCTTTCTTCCCCTCTCCCCCTTCTTCTCTCCCCTTGTCACACAGGAAAAAACCCATGTGAGCACACAGGGAGAAGGTAGCTGTCTATAAGCCAGAAAAGGAGTGCTCACGAAGAACTGAATCTGCCAGTACCTTAACCTTGGACTTTCTAGACTACACAAATGTGAAAAACAAAAGTCCACTCATTCAGTCTATATTTTCTCATAGCATCTGAAACTGCCTAAGACATACATATTGAAATTTTGCACATGTATCTGCTATTGAGATATTAATCTTTCTAGTATTGTTTTATATTTAGTGGAACATAAAATATGGAATATGGTATTCAACCTGTATATTATCTGTAAATTTCCTATCTTCAATATCCTCTCTTAAACTTCAAACCTTTATCAATACTTTCATAACATTGATATTTCAGAGTAAGTCTAAAATTTTTAAAGTGTATTAATTTACTCTCAAAATCTTTTATTTTAGATGCAAATGCTTTTAAAATTTTACATAATACTTTTAAAAACTTGAGTTATTTTCACATAATTTAAAGTTATGTATAATGTTTTTGACAACATACATCATTCTAGTACAAGCAGTCACACATGAAAATAAATATGAAAATATATTCATATAATGGGAAAAGAAGCATATATATATGCATGTATGTATGTATTATACAGGTGACTCTGGAACGATGCAGGAGTTAGGGGCATTACCCCGACACCAGTCGAAAATCCACATATAGTTTTTGATTCCCTAAAACGTAACTACTAATAGCCTACTGTTCACCAGAAGCCTTACTGAAAACACAGTTGATTAACATATATTTTGCATGTTAAATGTATTATATACTGTATTCTTACACTAAGAATAGAGAAAATAAATTATTATTAAGAAAATAATAAGGAGGAGAAAATATATTCATTAAGTGGAAACGGATCATTATAAAGGTCTTCGTCGTCTTCCTGTTCACGTTAAATAGGCTGAGGAGGAGCGGGAGGAAGAAAGGGGCTGGTCTTGCTGATTCAGGGGTGGGAGAGGCCAAAGAGGTAGAGGAGTTGGAAGAGGAGGCGGGAGAGGCAGGAACACTTGGTGTAACTTTATGGAAATACATCCTCATTTCTGTCTTTTTGCTTTTTCATTTCTCTCAAATTATTTGTATATGGTACCAATACTTCTTCCACCACTTTAGTTTCAGCACCTGTATCATAGAAGGCTGCATGCCATGAAAGAAGTCAAAACCTGTCCTGAATAATCAAACACAACTATCCGATTGTGAATTTGCTTTCTGGCACTGCTGCTTCTGTGTCTTCTTTCTCATCTGACACTGGTTCAGAAGCACTCGTCTCCATCAAGTTGTCTTCTGTTAATTCTTCCTAGCTCTTTAATTTCTCCAGTACCTATATGTTGAAACTCTTTACCCACTCCCCAAACTGTCTTGCCATATTCACAACCTCCATCATGATTTCCTTGATTAGCTTTCTCTTAAATCCTGTGAAGTCATTCATAACATCTGAACATAGTTTTCTCTACCTGAAATTTATTATTTCTGGCTTGACGACTTTCACAACTGATTTTTTTTTTTTATAACAATGACATCTTCAATGGTGTAATCTTTCCAGACTTTCCTGATGCTCTCTTTATCAGGGTTTTCTGCCATAGCATTGCCAATTCTTTCCATAGAGTGCCATGTGTAATGAACCTTAAAGGACCTTACGACCCCCCTGATCTAGAGGCTGATTAGAGATGTTATGTTTAAGGGTACCCAGGCCACTTAGATGCCTTCAGTGTTAAACTCATGAGATTCTGCATGGCCAGGGGCATTGTCCAATAGCAAAAGGACTTCTAAAAAGAGTCCCTTACTGGCAAGGTACTTCCTGATTTCATAGACAAAGCATCTATGCAACCAGTCCAGAAAAAGGGTTCTTGCTGTCTAGGTCTTCTTATGGCACAATCAAAAAATGACAGCAAGTATTTCCACACGCCCTACCTCCCACCAAGGGCTTGTGTGTTAACAGCTTTATAGATAAGGGCAGTCCTGATCATAAATCTGACTGCACTGGCACAAAACAGAGGAGTTAGCCTATTCCTTTCTGCCTGGAATCCTAGTGTTTGCTTCTCTTCCCTATGAATAAATATACCTTGTGGCATTATTTTTCCAGAATAGGACACTTTCATCTGCATTAAAAATCAGTTCAGCTAAATATCCTTTCTCTTTGATGCTTTTCTTAACGGCATTCGAGAACTCGTCTGCTGTCTCTTGGTGGGCAGAAGCTGCTTCTCCTGTTATCTTGACATTTTTTTAAGCCAACCTCTTGCTAAAATTATCAAACTATCTTTTCCTGGCATTAAATCTTCAGCATTAAATCCTTTATCTTCCTTTTGCTTTAATTTTTCATACAATGTATTCGCTTTTACTGGAATTATATTAGAGTCGGATGACTTTCTTATAGCCATCTTGCACTCTCATAAAAGCTGCATTTTCAATATGGGATGAAAAGGTATTTCACAAAAAGTGCAAGGTTTTCATGCATGCTGACATAACTGCAGTTATGACTTCAAAAATTTCCTCTACTTTTTTTTCAATGGTCCTTATGCTTGATTCATTTATCTTGAAATGGCAGGCAACTGTAGCTGCAGACCTTAGTCTAAGGTACATATATGTCAAGCACTTCAAATTTTCTTGTAATGTCATGACTTTTCTCTGTTTCTTGGGAGCACTTTTGGCATCATTAGTGGTACTTCGTATTGGTCCCATGGTATTATTTAAGGTTTACACGATTACACTAAACACAATGAAAACTACATGAGAACCACAAGAGATCGATTTTTACTGTGATAAGCAATTTACAAGATAGACAAACGCTCAGGAGGAGATGATTAGGGTCACATGCTGTTTTAGGGGGATACTTGCAACACTTGAGTTCACCACAATAGCAACAGGAGGTTGCTATAAAATTATTACAGTAGTATGATATGTACTGCAGTTATTTTTATGGAGTTATGATTTAATACTGCATCTTCATATTTGTTTACATTTCTTTTGAGTGTAAATGGCTTTATATATGGCCTGTGTTTGTGTGAGAAAGTTTTGATAAATTTTAACTTTTTATTAAGAGATTTATATATATTTTATGGTAATAAATGATAAAATAGAATCATATCTCTACATATTTTATGCATTCATGACACACCTTCTTCTTAATTTTTTGTTATTTCTAGGCTACACAGTTTGTTTTTTTCAAATTGTTACAAATCTGCAAAAATTTGCAACAGTGCAGTTATACAAAAGAAATCCAAATATAAGTGGACCTGTGAAGTTCAAAACCTATGTTATTCAAGAGTCAGCTGAATACACACACACACACAAACACACACCCATACATTTGTATGACCCATGTCATATGCAGGTAAAATAAATAATTTACTGTTAGAAGTGTGAGACTAGCAGTTCAAATGCTGAAATTGCTTTGTATGTATTTATCATGACTTTATTTTTTCTGTGAAATTATTCCTATTTTTCTTTGTATGTTTGTTTTATTAAATCCTAATAGCTATGATAGGAAATGCTTTTATACTTATTATCATGCGCTAGGCACTTTTCTAAGTGCTGTACTGGTTATTCTTTACAGTAGTCCTACAGGTCATTTACTATTAGTACAGGCATATTTGTAGATGAAGAAACTGAAAAATAAATTGGCTAAATAACAATCACCAGGCTGCAAGAGGCAGAGGTGGGATTCAAATCCTTGCTGTCTTACTTTACATTTAACTGATGCTCTGTTTCTCTCTTCATTTAGTGTTTTATCTGTCAAATTGTCATTGATTGTTACGTGCCATTTTACAAATACCATAAAACTCATCTTGCTGAGGCAGTGGGAACTTTCTTAGCTCCAGAAAAAGCTAAAATTGTGATGTTTTGTAATGGCTCACGTGAATCCTCAGGATTATTAAAGTATCAAGGAAAATGATCTGAGCATGGTTTTTAAGACTATTGGAAGTATGCATTTGAAAAAAAGCAAATTCTGAAGTTTGATTTAAGTATAATATGTCATTAGGCTCAAAATGGTTACTAGTTCATCTCCATTTATCTGAAAAATAATAAACTTTGAGGAGAACATAACAGAATATAAAAACACAGTGAAAATTTACCTTACTTCAGATAATCTTTTTGTGTTTAAGATTCTGCTTAAATATTTGTTTGACATTATGGGAAGTTACAAAACATTTTTCAAATACATCATGCCCTTAGGACATCATTTAACTAAACCATGCTTCAGAGCACTAAATAATCCAACTTAGCCTGAAAATTGCAAATGAAATTCTCTAAATAGCTCCCTGGGTCTATCTTAAGTGGTTAGAGAACCTGCCTCATTAGGGTATTTATCTAAATATTTTAATTATGCTAAACACATAAGCCCCCAAATGCAATCAACTTGTATGATTTTTCTTTAAAGATTCTTCTCTAACTCCCTTGCTATCTGTTTACCAAATAAAAAAGAAGGAACTCAAAATATTATCTTTCTAACAAAGTGATTGATACTAATTTTATGGAGTTCTGGTAGCTAATTAGAGGAAGAAATAAGAAATTTATATTTGACAATAACAATATTATCATCCATTTCTCTGCTTATCCTGTTGCCTCCTGTAAAATTAAAGATAGCCAGAACCATTCACATATTAAAATAATTACAATAATACAACTAAATTGTTCATCATTTACAAAGAAATTTATTAGAGTCTAAAAGACAAGAGTTAAAGATAATTAGTCTTCAGTAAATAAACTTGCATACAGATTAAAACATTAGAGTTCCTGAGACTATACTGCCTCAGAAAACATTTCTCTCACACTAGACTTTCTTCCTGCTTTAAAAAAGAAGTTCAATTAGCAAAAATGCTAATCAGGCCTTATCTGAGCACTCACTCTTTTAAAATAATCAATAATCCTATAACTAAAGATGCTTCTTTCTTGTTCTTTTTTTTTCTTGGAGGGTGGGTGGTATTTAATGTAATATATTTAAAATATGTATAATTATAATGCATCACCAATTCCAGTACTTATAATAGCAAAATGACATGTATGTGACAATTGCAAGTGACTAATTTTTTTGTGAATTCTGTCTCCATCTTATATATGGAAAATGTGTAGCTGTGGGGATACTCAACATCTTTCTGGGGAAGACAGACTTATCCCTGCCACAGCGAAGGCCACACATATTCCCAGGCCTGTTGAACATCTGAAAAGCAGAGATTTTTGATAAGAGATTACTTTCCCCGCTGTGTAGCATTTTGAAATATTTCTAAGTGAGGATAACATATGACAGACCTAGGCGTGATTTCAGAAAAATGGTGGAATAGGCAGCTTTAAGCTCCTTTCCTCACAACTAAAACACTGAAAAACAGTAAGCAACCCTGAGAACCGACATTGCTAGGACTTGGAAAAGCAGTCAAAGATTCACAGCAACCAAGTGAACACTGAATCCAGAAAAGGCAACTTGAAAATGATAGGAAAGATCTATGGCATTTTTACTTGCATTTATTGCACCCTCTTCCCACTTTGGTGGCAATCTTGAAGACAGACGTCCATGTTTCCAGTGTGTCATTTTGGTCCCTTGTATCAGAAGGACAGACATGATTCACAAATTATTGTGTAAATTTGTTTTTACCTACTGAGGACTATCTGAAGAGTGGAAGGTACTCACCTCTATTTCACTGAGCTCACCTAGGCCAGAAAAGTGAGGCACATTGATAGAAAGCATTGTTTAGTAGACTAAAAAAAAAAAAAAAAAAAAATCATAGATGCATAAAGCAAAAGGTTAGGTTTGAGACACATACGTACAATAGAATTCCTGATGCCAGGGAGGAAAAGTTGCAATATAGTTCTCTGAGCAATTAGGGCAGTCAAAGACACCTGTGTATAAGGAGGAACTTAGATAGCTATGCATATGACCAGGGTAAGATGCATGATCAGAAAAGCCCTGGGAAGATCTTAGGGTTTCTCCTTCAGCCAATCTCTTGGTTCAGTGAAAATCTAGCAAAGTGTTAAAAGACAGCTGCAGCAAAGAGTACATTGACAAAAAAAAAAAAAAAAAAATGAGAGCAGTGAGTCTTGTTTGTTTATTTATTTTCTAGATCCTGGTATGTTCAAAGAAATCTATGTTGAAACACAACATGAACAGATACTAAGGAATATAGGCTTCAGTGACCAGCAAACAGCAGTGAATAAAATCTTTGCCAAAATATTGTAAAAAGTTACTAGACAAAAGGAATACTATGGCCTTCAACAATTATAAAAAAGCACACCTTGGGAAATGCAGAGAATCTGATTTCTGGAGTTACCACATTATAATAGTCAAATGTCCAGTTTTCAAGGAATAATCACAGGGTGTACAAAGAAACAGGAGACTATGTTCCATTTAATGAAACAAAGTAGATCAACACAGACTGTCTCTGAGCAGGCCCAGGAGGCCTTTGTCTTTAGACAAAGATCATCTTAGTCCATTTTGTGCTGCTATAACAGAATAGCTGAAACTGGGTAATGTATAAACAATAGAAATTTATTTCTCACAGTTCCACAGACTAGGAAGTCCAACATCAGGCCACCAGCAGGTTTGTTGTCTGGGGAGAGTCCAGTCTCAGCTACTAAAATGGCGCCTGGAATGCTGTGTCTTTATGTGACAAAGGTGGAAGAACAAAAGAAGGATAAACTCCCTCCAACAAGCCCTTTTATAAGGGCATCTAATCTCATTCATTAGGATGGAGCCCACAAGACTCAATCATCTCCCAAAGGTCACACCTCCAAATATTATTACATGGAGAATCAAGTTTCAACATAAATTTTGAAGGGGACAAAAACATTAAACCATAGCATTCTGCCCCTTGCATCTCAAAATTTATGTCCTTTTCATATACCAAATATATTATTTTCATCCTAGTGTCTATAAGTTTTAATTCATTCTACCAACTCAAAAGTCTAAATTCAGAGTCTCAGATATAGGCGAGATTTAAAGTAGGTTTCATCTTAAAGCAAATTCCTCCTAAGGCCGTGAGCCTGTGAAATCAAACAACATATGTGTCTCCAAAATACAATGATGGGATAGACATAGGATACTCATTCCCATTTGAAAACGAAGAAATAGGAAAGAAGAGAGAAATAACAGGTCCCAAGTAAGTCCAAAACACAACAGGGCAAACAAAATTAAACCTTAAGGCTTGAGAATAATCTTTCATTCCCTGGCTTACCTCTTGGACACGGTGGAGTGGAGTCTAAATCTCCAAGGTCCCATGGGACCCAAACTTCATGGCTTTCTTGGGCACAACCCACATTATGGCTCTCATGGTTTGGAGTCAGGTGCTTGTGACTCTCCCAGGCTGGCATTGTACACCAGTGGCTCTAAAGTTATGGGGTGTTGGGGATAGTCTAGCTCCCACAACTCTCCTAGACATCCCTTAGTGGGGACTCTCTGCAGTGGCTCTGCCCCTGTGACAGTCTCTGCCTGAACCTGGAGGCTCTCTGAGGCATCCTTTGAAATCTAGGTGTAGGCAACCTTTCCTCTGTAGCTCTTACACTCTGCAAACCTGCTGAATTAGCACCACGTAGACACTGCCAAGATTAATGGCTTATACCTTCTGGAGAGACAGGCCGAGCCTCACTTGGGCCTGATTGAGACAGAGCTAGGATGATTAAGGAGCACTGCACAGGAATGTGGGAAGCAGAGACTTGAGGGGACCAAGGGCAGTGAACCCTGAACTCCTTTTAAGCCATTCTGCCCTCAAGGCCCTGGCACTCATGACACACAATATATAAAGATATAATTTCTGAGAACAAGAACATAAAGGTTCAGGGACAGAACTGTATAAGAGTAGAGTTTTTGTATGTTATTGAAGTTTATGTTGATATAAGTTGAAACCATATTTTTATAAATGTGAGATGTTTACTGTAATTCCCATGGTAATTGCAAAGTAAAATTTCTAAAATATATGCAATACAGAAAATGAAAAGGGTATTTTGATACTTAATTTAATGTATCAACTTGACTGGGCCATGGATTTCCCAGACATTATTTAAAACATAATTCTGGGTGTTTCTATGAGGTTGTTTTTGGATGAGATTGACATTTGCATAGACTGAGTGAGGCAGATTACCCTCCTTAATGTGGCTGTGCCCCATCCAATCAATTGAATGCTTGAGTCAAAAAAAACGAAAATAAATAAATAAATAAAAAGCTTACCTTCCACTGAGTGACAGAGAATTCCTCTTGCCTAACTGTATTCATACTACAGCATCAGCTTTTTCCTGCCTTTGGACTTGAACTGAAACATTCACTCTTCCTCAGTCTCGAGGATGCCAGCCTTTGGGCCAGAACTACTCCATGAGCCCAAGCTTGAACTGTATCACTGGCTCTTGCAGGTCTCTAACTTCCTGACTTCCCTGCAGGTCTTGGATTTGCCAGATCCCATAAACATGTGAACCAATTCATTAGAATAAATAAATCAATATGCATATATTTTTTCTAAATTCATATATATGTATGTATTATAAGGAATTGGATTGCATACACAGACATAAATGTGTATGTATTCAGTTTGGGCTGCTATAACAAAATACCATAAACTGGGTAGCTTATAAACAATAGAAATGTATTTCTTACTTTTCAGGATCATGGTGCCAACAAATCTGGTGTCTGGTGAAGGCCTTCTTTCTGGTTTATAGATGATGCCTTCTGGCTGTGTGCTCTTATGGGACATCTTTTATAAGGACACTAATCTCATTTATGAGGATTCTCCTCTTATAATCCAATGATCTTCCAAAGGTCTCATCTTCTAATACTGTCACATTAGTGATTAGGTTCCAATAAATAAATTTCTAAGGGATAAAATCATTCAAAATACAGTGTAAAATTCAACAGATAGAACTTGTGATGCTTTCATTGCACCTTTTCTTTAGTTCACCCTACACCCACTGGTCCTACACTCAAATCCTCACCATCCTTCTCTAATACATTAATGCAGGATTAAAGACCAAAGTAAATATTGACGTTAATCTCCTTCTGTATTCAACGAGGAATATATATTTTATAGTCAGGAAGAACAGGTTTTCCACAGGCTTCTTTTAGTATCCTGAAAAAGAGAACTGGCTCCAATACATATCACCTAAAATTTGGAATTACGGTCCTGATTTTTTTATATACAAGAAAGGGTTAATTCCTTAAGTGTTGGAAATAATTATCTATAGTTAACATTTTCATATATTTCAACTAATTTGGTGATACTATTTTTATCCTGAATATTCACAATTCAATGTGTTATAATTTCACTCCAAGTTTATAATGGAAAGTTTGGGGTGGGGGTGTGAAGTCTAGGATGAAGGTATTTCAAAAATAAAGCAAGCAAAAGTAGCATAAGAACTACACTTTTCATTTTGAGAATTCTAGAATATCAAAATTCATAATATTTTTCTCTCTGATACTTTTCTTAAGATATGCATGAAAGCAGGTTGTTTCACTGCATATGCAAACTGGCAGATAAAATCAATTCAGAAACAGATGAAAATGTTGGTATTTAAATATGATTTTAAGAGAAATAAATTTAGTATAATCCCCAGGTTTTCTATCACATTTGAGTATCTAGTAGAACCTAAATAAAGTGAATGAATTAGTATTTAGGCTAACAGGATGGATTCGGGGATCCAATTCATTCTTTTCATGCTCTTGGCTTCATAACCTCCATTCCCCTATAGTTTCACAATCTTTTCTCAAGATAATATAAATTTATATCATCTGAATCTTTGTCTCTTATCCTGATTGAAATACTACATCTTGATATTAGCAAAGAAGAATTTTCAATTCCACCACTCCAGAGTGGACATATGTTTCTTCCAAATGGGCAACAAAAGAATCATTTGTGGTACTCTGGTTAGATCTTTCCTAGAGCTTCCCTGCTCCATCAATCACAGACCCAAATCCTCATTGTGTCTCCAAATTACACAAGTCAAGGATTTGTGAGTCCGGTAGAAAGTGGAAAATAACTGTGCTTCCTACTGCCTTAAATTAAAAATTTTAAAAATATGGATTTATCTTGATTCACACATATTGAATATGGGTCCAGATAAATAATACTTTGGAAATGTAAATTAAAATTTTAAAGCACAGTTGGAGAATATATTTTAGTGGGGAAAGTCATTTTACCAAGAGAGAATCATGGAGACCTATAAAAAATATTGAGAACTTCACATAAAAATTAAAATTTTTGCACAGAAAAAAATGCTACAGAAAAGGCATAGGTAAATTACAAAATATATTTCATAACATCTTAAGCAAAGTAGTAATTTACCTAATTATATTTTAATTTTCTGTGTACATATGAGGCCCCAAAAAGAGCAGCATGAAAAAAACCAAAGCATAATACATTATACATGGGAATGTATCATGATGGATTAGTTATCAGATATTATTAAAACAGAGTTTAGGTAATGAGCTGTCTTAGCCAGTTACTCCTGTGAAGTTTTCTATAAGATGTGTAAAGTATACTAAGTAAGGAGAAAAACAAAATTCAGTAAAGGATGGTAAACGGCTTTAATTTAACTTGCTTTTCCTTGTCACTAATTGAAAATACAATAAAATAGTTCATGCATCCATATTTTTAATAAATGAACTAATACGTATTAGAAGTATAATTCATTACTCTTCCCTCACCCCAGAGGCAATTATTATCATGAGGCTGGTCAAAGTGATTCTTCACCACATACCCTACGCCGACCCTTTTCTTCCCATGATCAGCACAAGCCTGCAATGGGTACAGCTATCAGTGTAAGGTGTAATAGAACACGCATTTCTTGTCTATTAGACAATAGTAAGCATTATGTCAGAAAAATCATCAGGAAGAATAAAATAAGTCTGTTGGAGATACAGTTGCACAGCACATCTTTAAAGATAGAAACATAATAGCTTCATTTATCATTATCGAAGCTAAGTGCCAAGCACTGTTTTAAACACATTACATGCATTAATTTATTTAATTTGTATCTGTCTCTGAAAACCAACTTTTGATGTAAGTACTCTTCTTATCTTTCATTCACATAAACTTCCTAAGTCCCCTTGCATGGTGGAGGCCGGCAATCTGTCTCAAGATCCTCTACTGTTACCTGCGCAGTAAGTTCCCTTTGAAATAATCAGAAATAAATTTGGTATCTGATTTAATTTGCCTTCCGTTTTTTAATTAGATTATTGGATAACCATTTTTTATTTCACATTTATTTAGATGCTTCTGTTGCTTTCCCCATCTTGGGGAAAATACAGTATAAAAGAGTGGGATGATAAAGGAAGTACCAGAATCCTATTAGACCAGAGACAATGCAGAAAACTTAAGGTAAATATTTTAGGATTCTTCCTAAAAGTACATTTACTAACCTTTTCAAATCACTGTGAGTTTGTCTGTGTTTAGTATGCATGAAAAAGGGTATTTTATGGCATTAAGTTTTGATATTACATTATTTTTTCTTTTCCCTTTATGTTAGTCATAAGCTTGTGAGTAACTTTATGTAGTGAGACTAGTCTGGAATGGAAGATCAATTAATAACTAAATTTTTTGTAGGTGATATTTGTTGGAACCATATTTTATGTAACAATATAAAATTGCCATCCCATAACTTGAGATAGAATATGATACTTTTCTTTAGAATATGAAATATGATATGCTTTAAAATGGAGACAAGGATGAGAAAGCATAATATTGAGATGGTATTATCAGCAGATTTTCATACAAATCTATAAATCATGCTTCAACTCTATATATTTAACACATTCTGGTGCTCGCATTATGTTTAAACGATGAAGCAAAATCACACATTTCTACTGCTGCATTGGTCTTTCGAAAGAAACAAATTTGAAGGATAGCATTGGCTTGCAATGTATACAATTTTAGGTAAACACATAATTTAATCACATCATATGGAATGTTTGTTAGCTGAAACAAAAATAGTTCCCTATCAAGCATCAAATAACAGAGATGCCACCTTGAAAAATTCTTCAAATAAAAGTGATGTGTGAGACTTTTCATGCTTTGGTAATCTATAAGAACAACTGATTATGTATTTAGGCATGCATAAATATGCTTTTCATATACATTTAACCTAACCAGCTCAGTTTTAGCCCACAAACCAATTAAATTAAATCATTTTCAAAGTGGTCTTATATTGCTACTGTTAGTAATAAGTCATGTTTTATATAGCATAATATTTTTAAAAAAATTTTGACTGTGCACAGACCCAAGGTAAATAACAAGATAATCCAAGACAAAACATGTCTAAAATGTAGGTTACTAGCTCTACATTTGCTGATTTCCATGTATGTATTGCACTCCTCTTTGCTGATGATGTTGTGACATTATTCAGTAACAAATGTCTTCATTTAATGGATTCACTATTAAATATATAAGTAATTTCCATAATTTCGGTAATATTTCATTTTCAAAATTCTTTCCTTCTACTCATGTATTCATTTATTCAACAAATAATGGCTGGATACTGCCTATGGATCAGGGTTGTCCTAGACTCTGTTTCTAGAGATAAGGCAAACATACAATTGCTCTTACGATACTCATTTTTAGTGGGAATAGACAAATAGTCAATGAACTGAATATTTTAATTACTTAGAAGTTTGCAAATACTTCAGGACTAAGGTGGAGATGGACAATAAGGTTTCCAGAAATTGGAGAGTTTATTCTGACGTGAAATAGGGTGATAAGAGATTTTCTAGTAAGAAGATAATATATGATCAAAGGACAAAGTGAAACCCTTAGTGATTTTGTCTTCTAGGGCAAGAGCGCCCAAAGTATATGAAAAGAGAAAGTACAAAGTCTCTGGCCAGGGGCGATGCCTTTCTGTTACACAAAAGCTTCAAAGGAAGGTCAAGAGAAAAAATAATAGGAAGGAAAGTAAGAGAAATGACGCAGGGTCAAACTATTCTGGGCATTGCAGGCTTGTGTGTAGACTTTAATGTTTATTCTCAGTAAGAAGGTAAGAATGGAAGCTATTGGAAGGTTTTCAACATTATGTGCACTTCCGTTTTAACAAAATCATTGTGGCTGCTGTGTTGAGAAGACACTATAAGAGAACAAGGAAGGAAACACAGTGACTCTTTATTACACTCTGTCAGATGCTGTGAAATAACACGCAGATTCCCCACCAGGAATAAAACACTCATTTCTCCAGTCGCTGGAAGTGTTGGTTGCAAATAACTTCCAGGAAGTGCCTAGAAATTTCCCTAGGCTGAAGGAAGCTGCCCTGCCTAAGGCTACACCTGGCCTCTGAAGCTTATTTCAGTCTATCTATGAAGGGCCATCCCAGTTCTAGAACTTCTTATGGGATTTTTTGGAGGCCTCTTTCAATTGCAGCATGTTTTAACTCTTTCCCTCTACTTGACCAGGCTTCTAATTATTTCTCCCAAGTGGTGTTCAAGAGACTATTACCTAGTAAACTGCACATAAGTCCCCCCCCCCCCCCCCCCCCCCCCCCCCCCCCCCCCCTTGGGAGATACCCTCCCTTAGAAATAATATTTTAAAAAAAACAGGGAAGGGGGGGGGGGGGCCCCTTGATTTTTTTTTTTTTTTAAGCCCC
>RJWJ010009040.1:0-16370 GCA_004363605.1 Indri indri | reverse complement strand
ATTTTCCACTTATATATCTGGTCTTCCTAATTGGTCTCCTTGGCTGGTTCTTCTTCACATTCTGGATTCTAAATGTCACAACTTGTCAGGATCCAGTCCTTCATCTGTGTCTCTTTTGTGTCTATCCTCACTCCCTATTAATTGAAAAAAATTTCAAGTTTCTCAGTTACTTTAGTTAAAGCACTTGTTGCCATCATAGATCCCTTTCTTTCTTTCATACCATAGTATGGGTCCTTCAGAAAACTTTCAAGTCAGCTCTCCTTTCAAAATATGGCCAGGATCCAATCACTTTTTACCATGACACTGTCTCCACACTGGTCCAATCTGCTATGTTCCCAAATCTGGATATTTCAGTAGTTTCCTAACTGATCCTCCTGCTTCCACCTTTGCTGAAGCTTTGAAATTTTGTTAGTCCTTGACACTCTTAAGTTCAAATTTTCTAGTGGCTTACATCTCACTAAGAGTAAAAACCAGTTTTCTTACAATGATTTGCAAGACCACGTATGTTCCACTCCTGAGATTCAGTTCTTAACTTGAATAGAACTTATTCTCTGCTTCCTTTCCTCCAGGAAAAAAAATCTGGCCATCTGCAAAGCTCTGTGGAGACCAGATAAAGCCCATTTTATCACAGACTGCTGATGTCAGCCAGGTGTGTTTGTGTATGTGTGAAAGGTGCATCTGGTGCTACTTCAATGATGGGAGTGCGGGAAATATGGGGCCGGGGTGAAAGTTCTGTCTTGTTGCATTACTCATATATCTCAGCATATGATTTCATCGGCAAGAAGCCAAGGATTTCTTAATCATTTCTTAAAAGCAAAAAGTTCTGGGTCCCTTTTCTGAATTCTGTCACTTTGCAATTCTAGATTTCTGTGAACTTCCCAAGAGTTGAACTTTGAGAGAGAAGAGTGACCCACACATTCACCAATCTTGTCTTTGTGGCTGCTTGTCAATTAACATGGCTCAAGTAGGTCAATGTGTAGGCTGCTTGGTTACTAGTGCTTGTGTATGCAACAGCCCCTGGTTTAATTTGTGAGCATCATCTCTTGCCATTCTCCTCTTTCCCTCATTCTGCTCCAGCCTCACTCCCTCCTTGTGATTTTTATGCCTAATATGCAGATTTTCCTCTGAAGACCTTTGCTTTTTCTGTTCCTTCTGCCTGGGATACTCTTCCTTTAGCAAGCCCCAGACCCAGTTCCTTTGCTTGCTTCAGAATTTTAAACAAAATCTATTTCTCAGTAAGGTTATCTTATTACTTCGATATTCTTGCCCTTCATCATTTTCTTTATTGTAGGTATAATTTCCCCCTTACCACTTATCACTAATTAACATAAGACTTGTGTCATTTTGCTAATAAAAGCCAGAATCTCTGACTCTTTCTCAGAGCACTCCCTAGGGCTACCTGAACCTATACTGCAGCACTCAGTAAGAGCCAGAGGTGCTGAGAAGTTTACATCCCTCCCCAGGCTGCCCTTCACCCATAACTGATGCATAACTGATATGTGTGGTGCATGTAAATCCCAGCACTCTCTTCTCATATCAGGGCAAATATGCAATGAAACTTACACCTTAGAGCTCTCTAACAGATTTACAATAAAGCTACTCCTTGTGGCATCTTGCTTGGGATCATACTTTTTTTTACTTTCTTCCCTTCTATGTCTTGCTTTCCTCTTTTATTGGTTTCCTTGGTGGACTTTTTTTTTTTTTTTTTTTTTTTTTTTTTTAAATAAGTGGCTTACGAATAGATCCTTGTCTCAGGTCTTCTTCTGGGAAGCCACATTTAAGTCAGTGAGTAACAGAGATGGCTATAGGTAGCAGAATATCTTTATGTGATACTAAAATTGCCAGATAGTCACAGATTGACCAACAGAATGGTACTAATTTCCAGCACATTTAGCATTACAATTGATATCATCAGGGATATGATCATCTATAATGCAATTCAAGCATAGATCCACTGTTTCTTGCTATGTCTATAGCATTAGAAAGATATGGGGGAAATGGTAATTACAAGGACTGTGGAATTGATTGGTCATTGCTGTAATCATTAATGCATTAAACAGAGAAAATGATAGACTCAAGTCAGCCAGTTAGTAACTGAATGTATGGTAGGTAGGAAAGTTAGAAAGTGTTTATGCAATCATTTAAAGAGACCCTAATTTCCTGCAACTGGAAGGAAACTGATGCTGAGGATCTGGCCCAAAACCTGATTGTAAGAGTAGCAGAATTTCTAATAGAATTTTTTGTCGACATGTCAAAATCAGGGTCAGAAAGAGAAGGGATGGGACCCTGGGACTTGGAATGGGGACATCAGAATGAATCCTGAAGGGATTCAGGAAGATTGAACAACCAGATCTCTTTGAGTCCTCTAAACCTACAGATGTGGCTCACTTTCCTTTTTTAGGCCATAACATCCCTGGAGACTTTCCACTGGACTGGTCTAAGCAGATTCCTTGCAAAACACACTTCCCTCCACAAGATCTTCTCCCATGTTATCTCTTAGCTATTTAACCAAAAGTTAGGGTTGAGTCTCCCCATAGCTTTTAGGAGTGCTGGACTCCATAAATGAGGAAAGCAATCATTCACGGTTGGAGTCACTGGACCTGGGTAATATGTGCCAATAGGAAACAGAAAAAGCAGTCCTAGTGGCTCTTGCAGGTAATAGACCAGAATAGAAAGTTGGATGAGTAAGAATTTGATAATATGGAATTTTATAGTTTGAAATGAACGCAGAAATCAGTGGATTTCTAGTGCATCTGCAATTGGTCCAACCAAGTATGCTCTAGGCATGGCTCCTGGAAATACTACAGGCACCATTACATGGGGTGAAGTTTCCAGGTCTGCCATGATAGAGTGACATGGAACCAATAAAAAAACTAAAGGATTGGGCATGGTAGAGTGACTGTGTACTTGAGGATGTCCAAAGGAAATTAGTTTTACTAAGGTAATAAGGAATGTACTTTTTACAGAATTAACAATTGCTGCTGTTTGTAGGCCAAGAATGATTAGCAGGTGATGCTGTTATGGAACAAACGTCACGGTGGTATAGAATTCTGGAAGAGCAAAGGCAAGGTGGTAGCATTTAAACCGCTACCGAGACATAAGGAACAACATAATTCCCATGACCATTAGCAGCAACACAACAACTAAGCAGCTCTATTACATAGGAAATTATGGTAACAGATAAGAGATCATCATGATTCCTAAGAGAAAGACAGAAAGGCTGCCAACAAGTATTTTTGCACATGTATATATGACCTTGACAAAATTCTCCTTCACACCACAGCCAAGAGAGTACATAAAAGAAATATTGCCTTCCAGATATAATAGTAGAAATTAGTGCCGTTCTTAAACACAAGAAAAATTCCAGGGTGGCAATCCCTATTTTATTCCCATTTAATTCACCTCTTTGGCCACTACAAAAAACAATGACAGATTGCAGTAAGTTACAGAAAACTTAACCAAATGGGAACCCATACATTGCTACTCCGACAAGTGTGGTATTCTTGCTGGAACTGATAAAAACTCGGGTACATGATGTGTAAATTCTTATTTTTAATTATAGAATTTTAGGTTGATATTTTTATAAATTTAATCATCTAGTAAAAATAACATCTATTTTCTTAAAATATAGAGACACTAACATTTTCTATTATTACAAGTGACAGTATTGCCCATGTTTATAGTGATCAAATTTGGTTATCCATTGACTTCTAGGAAAATCTTGAATTTTGATATTTTTAGACAAGAAATTTCAAAGACATCTTCACTGCAAATGAGTTCTTCAGCTTGGATTAAAAAATAAGAACTGATAAAGGAGTTTCAATTTTTTATGTCTCACAATTTATATTTGTGGGATCTAAATAAAAATGTTTGGAAATCTAACTAAACACATTTTTGAAATTAACACATGAAATTTGTCTAAGTTTTGTTTGCCAAGAGAGTCTTACAAAATATAAATAAAATATTGTGAATATTAAAACTAATTTCAAGACTGATTCCATACCCTCAAAATATTAGCTGAAATTAATTTAAAGTAAATATACAAAATTCTATACATTGCAAAAAGAAACTTATTGATGAAATTAATTCAGTTGTTATAAATATCATCTTCAAAATTATTAATTCTGTTAGATGTTATAACATGTTTTCATTAAAATTAATTCAATCAGTTATATAATCAAAGCAATTAAATTATCATACACATAAATATGGAATTTACATAAAGAAACTATCAAAATACTATAAAGCATTGACTACAAATGTTATAGTATTCTTCCATTTACTTAATTCCTCTGACAAAAGCCAGATTATTGATGTATGTCAAGCAGATGTTTTTTGTCTTTTTAAAAACTTGGTTAAAATGACATTTCACTTGAAATAACATGGGTGTAAAATAGGAAGCTATTAACGATTAAAGTGTGTTTTTTATTGCTTAGTTTTTCCTTCACTTAATATTTACCTTTCCAAACTTAAGACGAGAAGACATCTGGAGATTCTAAAAAAGTGCTATATCTGTCAAATGTTTAAATATTTACTGCTCTTATTCTTCCTTTTCCAATAACCTACTGTAATTTAAGTAAAATAAAATTAATAGTATTCCATGATAGACATTTCGAGCCTACCGGTTTTTTGTTTGTGTGTTCATGTGTTTATCATTTTTTTATTTTTTAGTATGAGGGAAGATAAGAGTTGGTTTATGCAATACTGGGTCATATATTCACTAATGCTTTTTGTTTGAATAAATGGCTAAAAATAGACGAATAAATTAGGAAATACCTTCTGCTAAACTACCACACACACTGCATAAACAACTTAAAAAACAGATCAATATGCTCTTTTAGGTAATGTATGAAGGATAAAGACTGTCTCATAGCACATTTTTGGAAAAGAATAAAAACCAAGAAAATAATTTCAGTTGTCTAAATTCTGAGCTTCAAAACCTTGCTGCTTTGCACAACTAAATTATTCTAAAAAATATCATCTGAAACATCATAAATGGTTGGGCCATTATTGATTTCGAGAAGTCATAACTGATGACAATGTAAAGAATATTCAGTGAGCCATCTTCAGCATGAACAGCCCCAGTCTTCAATTTATTTTAAAAATATATCTCTTTTCTTATTCTGGGCAGAAGCCAAGAAAGTATCTATGACAAAACCTGTGACTTGGTAAATAGATACCAACATAAACTTAGATATACTAAGAAAATCTGTATTCTCCCAAAAGCTAAATTATTTTTATCTTCCCTACAAGTCTTGATGCCCCCTTTTATTCTGGACTCTGTTCTGGAACAAATGAATATATTTATGTGCTTTTCCTTAAAGGTATTGCTAAGTATGCCTTATAATAAAAATATACATTAAATTTTCTGTAGGGCATGCACAAACAGCTAAGTACACTATTTACAAAATTATACATTATGTATTTTAAAATAGAATTGATTCATCTTAACCTATGCTATGCTGTATTCAGTTTCCATTCCCTTCATTCTTAGAGGAGTAACTAGAGAAGTATTTCATTTGTTGTATTAGTTCCTTGAACACTACTTTCTTACATTACTAGTAATATGTCAGTCCTAGAGCCATTTTTCTGCGTGGGAGTTTGCTTCGTGCACATTTATAATGGCAGCGGGAAGTCTAAGTATGGCTGCTGTGATACATGCCACTTTACAGAAAATAAGAAAATACAACCACAAGAGGAGACTTCTTGACAAAACAAATACTTCACATTGAAGTTTTTAAGATGCAGATTTAATCTCCATGGGAAAAGACTCTACCTCAACCACAGAATTGCAATCTGAAATAATGCAGAAATTCACTGCAAGCCAAAATTTGAAAAAGGAAACATGTAGGTCCTTGGTGAGTTATATTTTGCTTTTAGTTAGAGATAAAAAGAACGAAAGAACTTTCCAATAACTTTGGAAATTTGAATTTACATTAATATGGCATTTTGGAACATCTTGGGTATACTTTAAAGTTGAGCAAAATATTCTATTTTTGTTCCTTTAAAGAATTACTTTTAGATTTCTCCAAATCTGTGTTTTTCTTATGTCACTCAACCCTTGTGCAGTAGTTTTCATACTAGCGTGGTTTAGCAGAGGGTGCCTAATTTCTTAGTGATTTTTCTTAAGTGTTTTATTTTTTCCAAATATATCTATGGCCTTTTACTGAGAAGTACATTTATGCATTACTACAAAAGTAAACTTCAGTGTAGGCCCTGAAGAAGTAAAATTAAATGTTTGAGAAATATTTTAAGGAAGCAATTATACAATAAATAGTGAAAAATTTTATTGATTTGAAATTAAATATCTCTCTATATATCTATCTATCCATCTATATTTTCATCCAATTATTTATCGAAACATAAAAGACATAGCTCATGAATTATAATAATTAGTGAAAAGTCTAATTGTCGATCCCAATTAAAGTCTATAAATTAATACTTGAGAATAAAACAGTTTCTGAAGAGCATGTTGAACTATCCTTTGAATGAAGCTTTCTAAGTTTTAAAGTATATATATTCTAATGAAAAATAGATTAGTTTACTGGTTTACAAAGGTGTTCTTGATGAAATATAAAGAAAAATTATTATGGCATAGATTTATTTTGAGTTAGCAAAATGCAGAATGAACTGGAAGAAGTATTAAATTACAGAGTAAAAGGGTATTACATGTAATGCTGTTTGCAATGGTGAAGTATTGCAGCTTACTATGAACTGAATATTATGTCTCCCAAAAGTCACTTAGTGAAATCCTAACCCCCAATGTGATGATACTAGAAGGTAGGGCATTAGGTGGGGTATTAAGAGGGAAGCAATTAGATCATGAGGTTTGAGCCTCACGAATAGCATCAGTGACCTTGTAAAAGGAATTCCCCAAAAATCTTTCACCTGCTTTCTGCTCTGAAAGTACACAGTGAGAACACAATCATCTGCAAACCAGAAAGTAGCCCCCTCCAACAGAACTCCATTATACTGACACTCAGATCTCTGACTTTCACCCTCCAGAAGTGGGAAAAATAAATTCCTGTTGTGTATAAGCCATTCAGACCATGGCTTAGAGTTACCCAAACTGATTAAGACATAACTTAATAAAGAAGTCAATTTCATTATCTTTGACATATTATGAAAAGAGAGAGGTGAGAAAAAAAATCCAAAATAAATGGAGATTCCTGTATATTAATTTCTATCATGATGAACAAAAATTTAACTCTGTGTGATTGCCAAGTCTAATACATGGTTCAGAATCATAGACAGTCATCAAAAAGGTGAATTAACAGAAAGGTAAAAATCTAAACAGTGGAAGATATATAAAAATATATGAGAAAATTTAAAGGAAATAAACACATGAGTTAATACAAAACATAACAAGCAAATAAAGAAGAAAGTGGCATCTTCTGTTTACAGAAACACACCTACACTATCAAAGGACTGACTGGTACAAATACAGTACGTTGATCACATGAGTGAAGCACAAGAGAAGAAGACAATGAATCAAAGCCCACCAAAGAGAAAAGATACTCTGCCATAAAATCATTTTTTGTTGTTGTCGTGAGTAGCCTATGGCTAAATTTGTAAACAAAGAAAATAATGAGCACATTTTTTATGCATTGGCTCCATATATTCAGATTATTTTCATTTATTTATTCATCTATCCATTAAATAAATACACATTGATGTTTCATCCTGTATCCACTGTTACAGGCATTAGGTACCTAAAATCAAATAAGGAGCTAGAGTTAAGATTAACTTTTAGTAAAAGAGATAAACATTAAAATTTGTGTGTTATAAGCAACTATAGGCAAATGTGCACAGTTCTAAATGAACACATAAGAAAGCTATGAAAAACTACCAGATATACACAGAAATTTTCCAATAAAATGTGCTTTTAGCTGAGTTTTGAAAGATAAGTAAAAGTGTGGCACGCTTATCTTATCAAGTACGTAAAGTTTAACATTTGCTCTACATAATTGGCTATTTACAAAACGCGTTTTACAACTTCATGTCAGGAACCCACAGTGGAAGATATAATTTAATTTTAGCATAAAATCCAGACAGTTTTAAAGTATCCATTTACATTATGTAGGCAGACCTTGTCCGTTTAATAAAGTCATTTTTATTGTATAATTATATTAATATATTAAGCATACACACAGACATATACAAACACACATATATTGGAAAATTGGTTACTGGACATAAAATTATAATACAGATATGAGTATTTTGTTATTAGCCATTCTTATATTTTAGACACAAATAAAATTACAAGATTATTTGAAATTAGCAAATAATTTGAAGTAGTAAAACAACAGCAGAATAAGAAGTGATAAGAAAGGAGTCAAAGAAAAAACAATATGTAAAGAGAGATTTGGAATTATTGATTATTGAAACTGAAAGCCAAATAAACACATGCAATTTAGCAATGTCAGGTTTAAATGTGATTTACTTTTCAATTTGTGTTAACATTGGAAGAAGGATTTAAAAATGATCAAAATATATTATCTAGGTTTTTCACAAAATGACAAATGATGTATTTGGCAGAAAATCAAATGTTCTATGACAAATATTACCATGCTTGTTCAAAGAAGAAAAGGCAATTAATGAAAGAACTAAAGAATTCTGGAAAAAATAAGTAACAAACACAGCATAACTGTAAGAGAGTGTTTCAAGACCAAATTAAACAGTCAATTAGTATAATGAACTGTTTAACGAGATCATAGGGGCAGATTGCTATGCCTGGGCACTCAAATTTTATAGGTTAATCTGTCATTGAGCATGTCTCTTAAAGATGAACAGCCAGTCTTGTATTGTTCGGTGCACAGTACTCAAAGGAAGGAACCCTGAAGGCATCTCTTCCAAGATGCATGTGGCCAACCTTTCTCAGAATTCCATAGATAATATTATAGAGACATCTCCTCCCAGTGATTTTGATATCAAGCGAATTCACAGTGATAGTGACTCACCTTTTTTTTTTTTTTTTTTAAAGATCTGGATTTTGGAAAGGAGCTCTCAAAATAATAGCAATTTGTTGTCAGCCACTGCGTTCTTGACTCCTGCCTTAGTCGGACAGTGATGAGCTCTGTGGTTAACAGGCTTGTTGAAAGATATGCTGATGATTGTCTCACCTTGGGAGATAGTGTTAATAAAAGCAAGAAATGTTAAGGATATTTTGTACTATAAATATGACAAGGATAAAATCAATGTGGGAAAAGTAAATTGACTTGCCAACGGCTGCTAACGCACTTAAGTCTCTGGTGTCACATTTTACTATGAAAGAAAGAGGTAACAAATGGCTGTCAATCATACAGGAAATGTAAAGTTTTACTCCTGATCATTCTATCTGGGGAGGGAGAAGATGGAACATTTTGAGCAGGCTTCACTTCTTGAAGTCAGGACTAAGTTCTGGCCAAAGACTGTGTCCACTAGAGTCACCTACTTTTATAACCCAAAATATAATTGATAAAATTATTATTTCAATAGTCACTCATTAAATGCAAAATATTGTTGAGTTTTTGCATATAAAATCTTTGAAAACAAATGAAATTGTTTACATAAATATTTGTGTTTATAAGAAATGTTTAACTGGCACATATGAATCTGTTTATATGAAATTCACACCCTCCTCTCTTAACAAAAATGAAAAAGCAAAATCCAGGAAGCAAACAAAAAAAACCCAACATCGTCATTTGATCTCCAAGTTGATCAAAAAAGTTAGCCAGTTTAATTGAGAGTTTTATAGAAAGGTTAGCATTGTTAAACTGTAAGACAGCCTAAAAAATTCTTTTCAAATATAAGGTTTAATTTTTAGTTTATATTCATAGAATAATATTGCTAGTATCACAGTATTACATTTACATATTACAGAGAGAGAAATTGAAGCTTACTGAAGTTAATTGTCTGCTGAGATATAAATTCAATAATTATGTTCTGAGTTGGAATTTACTGAATAGAATATTTAGTATATTTTCATGTAAATTCAATTTTAACTATACTCTCACATTTATTGTTAAAAATAATAGAACCTTATATAAAATTACTTTTTTGATAGCTATATCATGACATGATTACCTACACCTCTAGGGCATCAACTTTTCTATCCTCATATATTACAACGTACCAAGTGCCCTATTTTTTCCTATTCTGGGAATATTCTTTAGTGTCTGTTTCACACAAATATATAGATATATAGATAGAGAGGGAGTATATATCATATATATATGTAAGGATATATACATGAGTGTGTATACATATGCACATATATATACACACATGCCACAAAACATTTTTCAAGTGTAATTATCAGCTATTATCTCATTAGCTGACTTTTTCATCAAAGAGCTTCTTTGTTCTCAAGATTTAGACATCATTTATCTACTCTCACTGTGTAAACAACAGCACTCACCAGTTTGAGATTTGCTGTAGTATATGAATGATCATGTAAATATTTTCCCATTTTTTTTACTGAGTCAAGTTTCTGAGAAATCCTATGGTGTTGGCTCTAATGTGTTTCATTTTCGATGTTAAATTGATTTTATATTTCTTTTCTGTAAAATAATTACCGTCTGGAGAAACAGATGAAATTACAATTTTTAAAGGCTAGAAATGAAGGCTTAATATTACTAATTCAGAATTGTTAAGTAATTATGTACAATCTAGTCAAGTGTTTTATAAGAAATAAGTAAAAGCCTATGAACTTCATAGAACTTTAAACAAGTGTGATTTTCTGACCAATATGTTTTGCACATATAATAGTCCACAACAAAATCAATTTTTTGAGACCTATGAAGCTATTCAAATGAGGAGGAATTATCCAACTTGGTCAAATTAATAGTACACATAATTGTTCTATTGAGTGTATTAAATGTATCTGCAATACATCAAAAAAATCTCTTTAACTTTGGGAAAGTCTAAAACACAGTTTTAAAACTAAGTTTTTATTTTATAATATTTTAATAATATAGTATAAACTTATTTTTAAACATCTTAAAATATAATTTAGAAAAATAAAAGTATTATATGAACATTTAATGAGCTAAAAGATAATTCATATGGTAATGTTTCTACTGGAAAAATAGACTACAGCTATTCATTTATTTATTCATTATTTTAAAAAGAGATTTTAAGCCCGGGATGCAATGGTAGCTCAAGAATCTGTTAAATTTATATCTTTACTTGTATTTTGATAGAAAACATGAAGTTTCTCAATCACAGAACAAACCATTTATCACTCACAGCATATCTTAGTGTGTATTCCTCCAGCTCTATTACCCAAAGAGTGACACGCGTTACTCTGTATATGTGACAATATTGCAACACAGCAGAGGCATTCTGACATGAGACTTATAGGATATATAGGCTGTCTGCCACATCAGCCCATCTTCCTTTTTGGACTGAGGAGATCTTTAGTATGAAATGTAAGAAAATGCCTCCAGGGGAGAAGGGGAAAGTGGCTCTATGTTTTATTATTTTAGCATGTAAACAGATGGTTTCAAAGGAAATGAATCCAGGTATATCTTCAGAATAATATACTATCTCTAACTTCCAAGACATGTTTGCCATTCAATCATTTTTAACCAAGTTTGTCAGGTTTTTTTTTTTTTCTTGCCCAGAAATCCTGGACTAGGCATATACATGAAAATATTCGTGAAGCATTACCTCCTAAAAGGAGCAGGAAACTAGTGTCAGCTGCATTTGGTGGAAGTTTAGTAGATTTTTTTTATTATTATTATTCTATGTGAAAACACAAACACATATATTCTGGAGAACAATGTTTACAATCCTATCTGGTTTCCATTATGCTCTGCTCCACCCAGACTTTTAAATAGCAATCCCTCCACCACACCAAAACAAACAAACAAACAAACAAACAAACAAACAAAAGATTAGGGGTTACCAAATCCAGTAGGTACTTATTTTTATTCCTCACCAGTCTTTGAGCCCTATGCAGTATTAAACAAATTTCACCAGCTGACCTAAAACCATGCTATTCTCTGCACTTAACCTTTCAGAAATTACACTCTCTTGGTTTTACTCATACAAATGGGGATGCATCTTCTCAGAGTACATTGTTGATTTTTTCTTCCATACCTGGCATCTCAAATTGAAAGTTCCTTGTGCTTTCTTGGTATTCATTTTATTTCAAGGACCACACAGTTTTCCAAGATTTCCTCCTTGCCAGGGGTGTCAAATGCCTTCTGCAGGACTAGATTCCACTAAGAATATATCTTCTGCTAACATGTTTCTTCTGAGTGCCATACCTAATTGTAAAAATAACTATATCTCTATCTATCTATCTATCTATCTATCTATCTATCTATCTATCTATCTTACATTAGTCAGGGTTCTCCAGAGAGACAGAAACAATTGGAAATAGATAGATATTAATAGACGGATATAGAGTGATAGAGATTTCTGAGAGGGGACTCATTAGGAGAATTGGCTCACATGATTTTGGAGGCTAAATCTCACAACAGGCCATCTTCAAGCTGGAGAACCAGGGAAGCTGGTAGGATGGCTTAGTCCATGTCTGAAGGGCTCAGAACAAGAAAAGCAAAGGAAGTAACCAAAGGCCTGAGAAACTGGGGAGGTTAGTAGTGCAAGTCCTGGAATCCAAAGGCCTGGACTGATGTCCAAGGGCAGGAGAAGTTGGATCTCTCAGCTCCAGAAGAAAGAGAGTGAATTCACCCTTTCTCCACCTTTTGTTCTCTCTGACCCTCAGCCAACTGAATGGTGCCTACCCACATTGGGTGACAGCAGTCTTTCGTCCTCAGTCTACTGATCAAATACCAATCTCTTCAGGAAATATCGTCACAGACATACACAGAAATAATGCTTTACCAACTATCTGGGCATCTCTTAATCCAGTCAAGTTGACATCTAAAATAATTATCACACTATGTATCTACAAATTAAAAGTAAAATACTGAGCTCTTCATTCTCACTCAGTCTTTCCAATATCATTAAATAAAAGCACTATTCATGTGGATCCCCAAACCAAAACTCAAAACATTATCTTCAGTCCTCTTTCTTAATCCTCATGACCCCTTAAATTAAGTGACTAAATATTACTCCCAATGTCACTTCCTCCCTACCTCCATTTCCACTATCCTAGTTCAAATCATAATATCATCACTTCCTAAACTACTGGAATAGCTTCCTAAAACTTTTGCCTGTTACCAGCTTGCTGTGATGATGTGATTTTCTCTCTCATCTTATATACTCAAATCAGACTAGTCTTCAAATTTCTTTAATGAAACAAACTCTTTTCTCTTTCAAGTCTTTTATTCATTATTGTACTCCATGCACAAACTGTCCTTGGTGTACTTTGCATACCTAATTTATGTTCATTTTTCAAGTATCAACTTAAACAATAATTTATTAGAAAAAACTCAAGTGGCCCCAGCTAAATATTCTTCTTAGTGATCACTCATCTGTAATGTATACTTTCTCAATCATGATTTAAGAATTGTTTAACAAACAGAATGAAGTAGAAGTGAAACTGCATGATCTTTGAGGCTAGATCATGAGCAGTTTTGCAGATTCCTCCTTGGTCTTTTATGATGTGTTCTTTGAACACAGTTATTATGCTTTAATGGAATTTATGAAATCTCATGAAAAAGCTCACATGAATCGGAATGAAAGACTTTGATTAAAAGCCCTAATTGAGCTCCCACTTAAAAACCACACCAGCTCATCTATGATGTGAGTGAATGATCTTAAAAGAAGATACTCCAGTCCCAGTTGAGATCTCCAAGCTGATACCATATAGAGAAGAAATGAAATATTCCTGACACGCTTTCCTTAAACTGCACAATCATAAACATAACCAAAATTACTGTTGTTTTAAGCATTGGGGTATTTGGGAGATTTTTTTATACAGTAGAAGAAAACAAAAATAATTCTAATATGCTTATTTCATAGCAACATATGAAATCCTCCATAGAACTTATCAGAGATTCTAATGTGTATTTTTATCTGAACATGATTAGAAAATGAACAGCTTGGAGAAGGGGTCATATTCAGCTTACTACAATGGAGTACCCATTTCACTGAACAGTAATTAAGAAACTTTTAAAAGACTCTGCTATTCACCAAGAAGCCTCACTGCACCTACCATATTTAGTACTCAGATATTATCAATGGAAGAATAGCACATTTAAAGAGACACTTGCAAACCCATCTGAGGTGCATTGGCTGCCAAGGCCATAGACTTTGCTATTCTCATAGGGATTATTTCTCCAGCAGAAATTCATACATCCCAACAGACGCTTATTACTGAACATACTCCGCATCTGGAGATCTCAATCCCTAACCTTGATTCTGCTTTTTTATAGCCTCATATGGCCAAATAATGTAGAGGCTTAATGCCATGTGTAGGAGCTTATGATGAACTGGTTCAGTGGCTTTACCCAAGGATAAAACTTAAGAATCCCTGAATGACCTTCAGCTCGGAGATACAATTTACTGGAAACAAAAACAATGTAAGAGTGTTCTTAGGCCTCTTCGGAGGGATGTTGCTATGAACATGTTAGTAAAACTCTGGTGAATTTACTTCTCTCAGCTAAAAAGGCTTGGACTACAGAGCGATTTGTTGGTCACTTGTGACAGACTATCTAGCCATTCTTTACAATCTTTCTCTTGACCCAAAGGGGAAAGTTGGGAGAAGGAGTGGCTCACAGAAGTTGGAACTGAAAAGAAAACAGAATGGAAAACCAGTGCAGAGCTGGCAAAAGAGAGAAAGAGGCAGTGGTTCCTCCTTCGCTATTACTGCAGTGATTCCACGTGGCTTTTATCCATGTCATTACACCTATAGAGTTCATCACTACTGTTCTTGCTTCCTCTTGGAGAAATAATATTCCTTAATGGTGATGCAAATACACAAACAACAAAATAACTTTTCAGCATTTTATTGATATAAATCCTTTGTCTTAGTGAGGTAGTCTTATCATTGGAGGACACATAGCAAAAAAGCAAAGGACTCTCTCTTTTATAACTTTTATTTTAATCTCGTTCTTGAAATAGTCTTTGGTTGAACAAACGTCTTCTGTTTGATTTCTGCTCTTTCACTATAAATCATGCAATCTAGGACTAAAACAGAAAAGCTATTGATTGTTCCCTCTTAACCTTATTTTGGCTGTTCAAGTGCTTTGCTTTTTCATTTTACAAACACATTTATCAAAAACAACAGCTAAATTGTTTTTACCTAATCATGGTCCTTGGGACACGACTAGCATAACATAGAAATAGTCTTCAGGGGCACAGTCCTTAATCACCTAATCATATTCTGAGTCTATCTTGGGTCATTGTAGGAGAGTAGAAAAAATAGGTGTTATAAAGATTTGTCTATCATGTTTAATCAATGCACTCACTAACTTAAACTTGGAAGTGGTACTGTAATTGCTCATTCACCCTAGAAAAAGTTTTTGTGAGATCTTAGAAAGGAAAGGGAGAGCTGCTTTCTTCTCCAAAATTGGAGGTTGCATTACTTAATAGTTCTTGACCCTTAAGAAAGAATTAAAGCCCACTGTGTTTCTTTTTCTTTTTTTTTTTTTTTTTTTTTTTTTTTGAGACAGAGTCTCACTCTCTTGCCTGGGGCAAGTGCCATGGCGTCAGCCTAGCTCACAGCAACCTCAAACTCCTGGGCTCAAGCGATCCTCCTGCCTCAGCCTCCCGAGTAGCTGGGACTACAGGCATGTGCCACCATGCCCAGCTAATTTTTTTCTATATATATTTTTAGCTGGCCAATTAATTTCTTTCTATTTTTTTTTTGGTAGAGACGGGGTCTCACTCTTGCTCAGGTTGGTCTTGAACTCCTGAGCTCAGAACGATCCGCCTGCCTCGGCCTTCCAGAGTGCTAGGATTACACCACTGTGTTTCTTTAAAGCTGCAGATAAGAAAAGGAAACACACTTAGGTTTCTATTTTTATTTTATTTTATTTTATTTTTTATTTCAGGATATTATAGGGGTATAGATGTTTAGGTTACGTTTGTTGCCCTTGCTCCCCCTACACCCCCAAGTGCAAGTTTCAAGTGCGTCCATCGCTCGGATGGTGCGCATCGCACTCTTTGTGTGTGCATATACCCGTCCCCTCCTTCCCCCTCCCCCCCCTCCCCTGCCCAACATCCAATAGATGTTATTCTTATATGTACACTTATGTGTTGATCAGTTAATACCAATTTGATGGTGAGTACATGTGGTGATTGTTTTTCCATTCTTGGGATACTTCACTTAGTAGAATGCGTTCCAGCTCTATCCAGGAGTATACAAGAGGTGCTATATCACCATTGTTTCTTAAAGCTGAATAGTACTCCATGGTATACATATACCACATTTTATTAATCCACTCATGTATTGATGGACACTTGGGTTG
>RJWJ010009039.1:0-53602 GCA_004363605.1 Indri indri | reverse complement strand
TTATATAAGATATTTCTCTTAGAACAAAAATACTTATCCTGCTTCAAACTGTATGTAATATTCCCTCTTTTACTGTTTAGCTGCTTATATCTTTCAGCAAATGATGGGTCGAAAAAGTCAAAACAAAGAGAAGTCTATTGAAATAGGAAAGCTACTGTGTTGCATTTTAGAATCACCATTGAAAAACTTCTCTAAAGCTCTTCTCAGATCAAGGAGCTATGCAACAAAGGTTACTTTCTACTGGAAGAACTGAGCAGGTATGAAAATGGAAAGTGCTTGAGGTAGGAGGGGTGAAAAGGGGCCTACAGGAAGACGAAGTGAAATGGTATACATCAACTGTCTGCAGTATATTGGAACACGACCCTCAAAGCCAATCTGATTCTACTTACTATAGCTCCATAGGAAGGCAAACAGGAAGCCAGGGAGGGTATAATGAATTATTGAACATTACCCTGAGTATAAAAAGTCTAGTCACATCTCAGCCTTTCCTGTCTCAGAAAGAGAAACTGGGCATTGATGAAATCTCCTTGAACAACTGAATACAGTGACAAGAGAAAAGAGCCGACGATGGAAAATTGGGGGAAAACCAATAAAGAGTAAGTAGGGGAGGGAAAAAGGAGCAAAAGAAATTGAGAAATGGTTTTCATTCATTCAACAAACATTTATTGAGCCATGTATACTAGGGACTGAAAAAGACGATGTCCATTCATTTGAGGACTTCTCAATTTAGTTGGGAGAGGCCATGCATTACAAGACAATAATAGTGCAATATTTAAAGCTATTACCTCCTCCTGGACCCTGGCTCTCATCTCCTCACTTATCCTCTGAAACCTTATTCCACCAAGTTCTCCCTCTCTATATCTATCTTCAAAGTTTCTTTTTTAACTCATTCTTTTTCTTTCCGATTGTAAACATACACAATTTTTTTAGTCAATAAAAGAAAATTCCACTGATATTTTGCTTAATCTAGCTGTCACTCCCATTCTTTCCTTCCTTTTATATACACGGCATCATTAAAATTTCAACTTCTCTATTCCAGTCTACTCCTCAATTTACTACTATCTTCTGCTCTCAAAACTTCCCTGAAGTTGTGATTGCTAAAGACATCAGTGATGTCCTAACTGACAAATATAACTAATTAGTTCTCATCTTACTTGACCTGTCTATGACATTTGATATTGTTTATCTCATTGAAATTCTATCCTCCTTCTACCTCCATTATATCAATTTTCTGGTTCTCTCCCTTACTCTCTAGACATTCCTTAGTCTTTTGTGAAGTCCTCCCTTAAATATTGGTATTATCCAGAACTTAATCCTTGGTCCTCTTCTGACCCTGAATATTCTTCTACATTATTCAATCCATTTAGACAATGTCTATTACCACCTAGTACACTGTTGACTCCAAAACCTTTATCTGTAGGCTTGGCCACTTGGCTGAGATTCCGACTCAAATATCCAACCTTTTTTCTAAACATTTATACCTGAATACCTAAAAGTCATCTCAACTTTATAAAAAGAGAAAAGAAGGAATGAAGGAAGGAGTACTAATTATTTTTGCCCAAACTTTGACCACCATATTTACTTACTGTGCAAGACCAGATACTCTACATCTTCTTCTTTACTCTGTGTATTCAAATGGTAACATAAATCGATCAATCCCAGCTCTTTAATATCTCATAAATCTATCTTTTCCTCTGTTTGTTTTTTGAATTTTTTTTGTATTCTACTAAGTGGTCCTGATACCTTTAGTTTTGCTCCTTCCAATCCATCTTCCACATAAAAACCACAATGACCTTTCTAAAATGTACAGCCTACTAGGTCACTTCCCTGCTTCAATCCTTTCAAGGATTCCTCATTGCCTGTGGCAATGGCTTTCAGAATCTCACCTGCATAAAATTACCCTGGGGAACTTGTTAAAACAGAGAGTTGGTTCCATCTCCAGAGTTTCTGATTCGGTACCTACTGCTAGACCTCAGAATTTGCATTTCTAACAATTTCCCAGTTTAATTTAGATGCACACTTATCAGAACTTAGCCTTTGGCTATGCAGGGAGAGGAAGAAAAAAGGAAGAGTTGAGTATGACATCTGAATTTTTGGCTTAAGAAACTGGGTGAGTGTGGTGCAATCACTGATATAGAGGATATAAGGAGTTGGGAAGGGACAACACAAGTGTAACGAGCTCAACTTAGGACACACTGAGGTGATTTTTTTTCAGACCACATCCTTTACTAACCTACCCTCATTTGCCTTGAACCAACTGAGGTTTCAACCATGTTGTAAGGCACTTAATGCACTGAATATATACCATGTCGATCTTCCAGGGATCTATGTCTGGAATGTCTTTGCTTCTCACCTTCCTTTCTTATGAAAGAAGGGATCTTAAGCATCTCTAACCATTTTAATCTTCCCTTTGCAACCTCTGCTTCCTCATCTCTAAAATGAGCTTAAGAAGAATATCTCTTTTTCTTTGTGATGATTGTATGAGGATGTATGTGAGAGTACTTTCAGTCTCAAAGGAGGCAGACTGATTGAAGAAGTGGTTTATTGTTTCTTCTAGTACCAAAATTTGAGTGTTTGAAGAAAGCCTATACACTTACAATATAAATAAAGACACAAACTACCCTATATACGATTCCTAATTCCATGTAGTCATGTTAGGTAGTGTTAAATTCATAGAGTCTCTACACTACTTAGCTAATAAACCAATAAAATTTATTCATTTATTAGGAATTTCCTATATATTATTCTGCTATACTTTCTGGGGAGTTAGAATTTGGTTATAGAAACAAAAACAATATGTATAAAGTAATTATAGAGGGCAATTACTTATTAAAACGTGTGCTATAATTATAATAGGGCAGGCCGGGCACCATGGCTCACACCTGTAATCCTGTCACTCTGGGAGGCCAAGGCAGGCCGATCCTTTGAGTTCAGGAGTTCGAGACCAGCCTGAGCAAGAGTGAGATCTTGTCTCTACTAAAAAAAATAGAAAGAAATTATCTGGACAACTAAAAATACATATATAGAAAAAATTAGCTGGGTGTGGTGGCTCATGCCTGTAGTCCCAGCTACTCGGGAAGCTGAGGCAGGAGGATCACTTGAGCCCAGGAGTTTGAGGTTGCTGTGAGCTAGGCTGACGCCACGGCACTCACTCTAGCCTGGGCAACACGGTGAGACTCTGTCTCAAAATAAATAAATAAATAAAATAAAATAAATAAATTATAATAGGGCAATCAGAGGAAGGAGAGAGAGCATCACCTGAAGTAGTAGAAAAGACTTCACAGAGGATTCAGAGCTTGAGCTGAATGTTCATGGTTGGTGAGAATTTCGATAAATGAAGAAAAAGAGGAAAGAACACTGTGTGATAGGACAATAGCAAGAGCAAAATCTTGGACACAGGAACTAGCATGACTTGTGTAGAAACAATGAGAAAATCAGGTTAATTAGAACAGAAGGCTAGGGACAGAGTGAAAATGAGACTAGATCGGAGGGCAGGAGTCAGTATTTGAAAGATCTTGAAAAGAATGCAGAGGGGTTTGGGCTTGATACTCTAAGAAACAGAGATTCTTTACAGGTTCCTGGTTGAAAGAAGCAAAATTTTGGCAAGGTAAACTTACAAATAGCAATGAAACAGATTAGAAGAAGAAAAAGACTGGACAAGGGAGACTCGTTATTAGGCTGCTACAATAGTCCAAGTCAGAGATGATGAGGGCCTGAACGAGTATATTGCCAGTTAACTACCAAAAGAAGGGTGATTCTCTAAGAATTTGAGAAAAAGGGAAAACTCGATTCCTTGTAAATTCTAGAAATGCTAAGTGATTGAATGAATAAATGAATTCTCAAACTCCAAGAATTCAACAAGGAGCTAGATTAAGACATATAGAGCCTTTCAGTTCTGAAAAGATCATATACTCAAATTACGTAGGCAACTCAAAGTTAACACAATTCTAAAATGTAAAATAAGTTTTAGTAACTCCAAGAAGACCTTTTTCTCATGGCTACTTTCATGGTTAAAAATATTCATCAAGACTTATAGATATCTCTGTGTTGCTAATGCCATAAGCACATGCTTAGCCTGCCCATTAGGCAATCCAGCACTGCTAGTAAAATTAGGTAAGAACTTCTCATGATGGTTATGGTTATATAAAGCCATTTCACAAACATCATCTCACTTGATCGAACAATACTATGAAGTGGGTTATACTCATTTTGTAGGAAAGCATAGAGTTATTAAATGATTTGTCAAAAACCTTTTCATTAAGGGCAGATCGTTTTAATTTTCTGAGCTTGGGTATCCTCATATCTGAAATAGGGAGGTTAATAATGTCCTCAGACAGTAGCTGTGAAAATTAAATGAGATGAGGTATGTCAAAGTGCCTATCACAGTGACACATATATTTTTTCACACTTAAAAATATTTATTGATTTGAAGTCTTCATGGGATCATTAAAATCTTAGAAAACTTCTCTTGGCTAGTATATTAGTTCTACTTATTTTGCAGCAGGTATTCTAATTTTAAAATGGATGCCAAAAAGAATCAGAGACTTAAAGAGTACAGCCAACAGGCATGCACTAAGATTTGTTAACGTGAAAAAGGGATATACTAGAGATTTTGAATATTTTCATCAAAGTCAAAGTCGGGAGGAAACACACACACACACACACACACACACACACACACACACACACTCATTCACTCTCACATTCGACAACCCTTTACTACAACCAATGGGAATACTAAAGGTATATATATATCTCTATACCTGAATCTAAGAACATTGCACATTGCCATGGCTGATTTATGAGACCTTTTCACTAAGAGGGATAAATGTGTTATTAGGACTACTGAGAATAAGGCTCATAACTCACAAATATGCCATTTGGACCTTTAAAAATATGTCACTGTCAAAGTTCCTCATCTTCTCCTGAGATCTGTGGCATGTTGCACAATGTCTTAAATGTAAAAAATACATGATATACATTTTGGTGACAATTCAGTAATTCAAATACTGGTCAAGTGCCAGGCAACTGTAGCTAGTCTAGAGCTCTACTTAGTTTTCATCAACAGAGGTCAAGGTTACGGGGTATAATTCATTCATGTATTCACTCACTCACTTTGTGTGTGTTTAAAAGGGGAGAGGGACACAAAGGTTTTTCTGTGCAACCTCAGCTTCCTAAGAATATTTCAAACTAGCTCTGTGAACTGGTGCTTATGAGAGGCCCTAAATGGACAACTGAATAAAACCTTACTAGCTTCCAATTCTGCCTATTAAGTATTCAGAATAAGTACCCAACAGGACCTGGCTAATCTTTATCTTTCTAATCTTCAGATATGGTCAGTCTTCTACAAGCCTAATGATTTAGTCTTACAGATCAGTATATTTTAAATAAACAAAGTTTTGCTAAATACTCAGATTCCTCAGATATCATCAATATCTTGAAGCACCCTACAACATGATGATTATTCACTCTAAAGTCTCATAAATAATTGAAGCCTAACTACACTGGCTGAAACAAATGACCAAAATATTACAAGCTAGTTTTGTCATGTGTAAAGTATGGATAACAACAACTACCTTGCCTTATCTACCACACAGAGTCTCTCCCCAGAGGTCCAAAGATTAAATGAAGAAAATGTCTGTAAAAGTGTTTTATATGCCACAATGTGAAGTATCACTGTGCAGTCAGTAATAGTGATTCCAGGCCTTTAATATATTTCATCATGCATTTTCTTTACTTATTGATTTCATAAATTCAGTTTTTGCCAGTGGGTCTCTTACTCACTAGACTTATCTGACAAAAGCCATCTGGAATGTGTATTTACAAGGTTAGCTTTTTACCCTGGATGTACCAGAGGCAAAAACTTATGCCATGGATAGTTTAATTCTGTGAGGATGCTTCCTTTATACAGAATTTCAGCGACTGAAATTTGGTTAATTAAGGCCCTAGGAAATGGCTTCCTATTACTAACACATTAACTTCCCTTAAGCATATTAAAGTCCCATAAGAGAGTGGGAAACATTATTTTATTTTATTTTATTTATTTATTTTTTTAATTTGTTGGAAGCATGAATGTTCAAAACTAACAGAATGGTTGAATTGGCACTGACAATTAATGGAACGTTGATCAGTCATTAAAAATAACATTTATAAAGAGGTTATAATATCAAGCAGCTAATGTGAGATAATCCTAAGTGATGAAAAATAGAATTTTTTAAAAGTGTGATTAGCTTGGAGCCATGGCTCACACCTGTAGTCCCAGCTACTATGGAGGCTGAGGTGGGAGGATCACTTGAGCCCAGAAGCTCAAGGCCAGCCTGGGCAACATAGCAAGACCCTGTCAAAAGACCAGAAGGGAAATTTTAACAGTTTTAGTTGAGTGACAGGAATGTTGCCGATATTCTGTCTGCTTCTACTTTTGGCATTCTCCAAATGTATAATAAACACAATTATTATAACGATGGCTCGCATTTGTCGAGCACTAGCTCTGTGCATCCTTATTCGTTCCCTCAACAGCCTTTGGAAACAGGAGCTGTCATTAGCCCTTTTCACAGTAGGGGAGTGGGGGCTCAAGAGGTACAAGAACTTGCCCCAGGTCAGGCGGGAAACATTATTTTATAAAGACATATCTCTGTGCTTTGCCCAAAAAACCCCAACAATATAGAAAACTTCACTAAGCAGATCGAGAAGATGATGGTTGCTACTCATTCATATCAAAAATAGATTCCCTTAAATAAAACTTCTCTTAGGGCATTTAAGTCTTCATTCACTCCTCTATTCAACAACATTTATTAAACACCAGTTATACATCAGGCACTGTGCTAGATGACGGGGCAATTTTGATGTATAGGAACATCCTTTACCATCTTGGATATAACAGTATGAATATTTCTATATGTTGGAATGCTAGCTTGTGAATAAGGATACATTCTTGATTGGTGAAGGGAGGGAAGTAGAGAATGGTGGGATTTGAGGAAGGAGCCAGATCATAAAAGCCACAGTAATGGGAACCCACTGAAGTGTTTTACATAGCAGAATGATATGATTAGATTTTAGAAAGAGCATGGTATCTTCTTCATTTTTCTATAAGAGTCTGACTGTTAAAGAAGCACAACAGCAGAGGAGCAAGACATGAAAGCATATGATGAAAAACCTTGTTTTGATTGATTTGAAGACAGCTGAGTGGGAGATGTCTATTTTTTAAGTGATCTCTGCAAAGGAACACAAATCAATATGATTGAAGAGCTACTAAGCTATGTGTGTGTCACAGAACATTTTCATAGGCTGGGGGTGTGGGGGGTGGCACACGGGGTGGTGGTAGATAGAGACAGCAGGGGTTGGGGAAAGTGGTAGGGAGGAAAGTCTCTGTATTGTCTCAAGGTGAGTAGACTATACAATGCAGTTTGCCTAGGGCAGTCCCAACTGATGCCAATTGTCCCAGCACAATTATTAGTAATAACCTCTTTTGTTCTCAAAAGTATTCCAGGTTGGATGATAAATTATATGAACACCCTATATAAAGGTGAATGCTCTACTAACAAAATAGTCATTCACTGCCTTGGAAAGTCATTAAAAAAGAACAATTTTGCAGATCCCTGCTTCTCGTCTAGACAGTAAAGTGAAGCATCCTCTATATCTACTCCACCCTAGAAGAACTGAAATTCCCAACAAAGAACAATATGAGATGAGTAATTGGTTCTTTGTCACACCTATGTCTGACTAATCTCCAGTTCTTACTCTGAAAAATTAAACATAATTATCCTGAGGAATTGGCTCTAAGACATTCCTAGCTCCTGAATGGTGTTTGCCTAACAACTGTACATAATCAAGTTCAAGCCATCACAACAGTAGCATTCAGTATTTAAGAGAGGGACTCAAATGGACCAACTCTGAGGGAAAATGGCAAACTAATGCCCAGCTTCTGGCTATAGAAGAGAATGAGGAGGCCAATAAATAATATCCTTTCTTGGGTTATCTGTAGAGTGGGCCAGTCAGTACCAACTATTGGTTGGTGGTAAAATTATAATTGATTTCAAAGATAAATGGAATCCACCTCAATCTGGTAATCCACTTTATGTCAAAGAAACTTTAACATTATGAAAAAATTATTCTATAAATTGCCAATAGCAATAAAATTATAATACTATCAAGCAAGTGATATATCTTAGAATCCATACCAGAAATGGTGTGGCAAGGCACAAAATAATCTTCTGCCAAAACTAAGTATAAGGCAAACCATTCCTGTAAGCATATTTTAAAAATACATTTAAATTAAAACATAATAATTCATACCGATAATGTATCATGCTAGGAATTCCTTTGCAGCGAATTATTTATAATAAAAAAAGCTTGTATCTCAAGTTGCAAATCTCAATTGACTCTAATAAGGAACTAATTCCCAAAGATTAGTGTCCCTTTTATGTAATAAGACACAAGGCAAATCAAGACAAAATGATAACAAGATGCGATCAGTTCGTATTAAATAAAGCTAAACTGAATAAGAGAGAGATGCAAAAAGCTCTGATGAATCTAGACACAAGAAAATGCAGGTTTTGTCCTAATTAAGGGGTGATTTCAAAGAACAAAATAGTCACTGACTGAGAGGTTCAGAAATGCGAAGCTTCCACTACTTTCAATGATAAATTAGACCATTACTGAATAGGCCTCTTCATAGACTAGCTATTGCTTTTTCTCTTCTTTTTCTTTTCCAATAGTCAAATTGACTTGGTGTAATATTAAATAACATAGAGAGGTTAAGCTGTAAATTATAAAGATCTATCCACTAATAGGCATAAAGATGCTAATTTGGGGGGTAATGTTTACAGAAAATCTGTCATGACAACAATTCATTTTGTCTTGTTAATGGTATTAACTTTGAGCCCTTATTAGTCAAAAAAACCTTTCTGTTTTGGTAAAGCATTTATTTTGACTCCAAACTTCTTGTATTTCTCAATATGATTATGTATATTCTAAATGCTTTATTTAGGCAGGCAAAATTGTGGCGGCTGATATGGTCAGAGTTACTAATTTATGCTTTGTAAAATAGCTTGTTTTCTAAAATTACCCATTTTCTATAGACCCAAAGCATAATAAAAGCCAGTTACTTTCTGTTTGGTAAATAAATTAACCCAAATTCTTTAGAAGATGAAGAAATCTAAATTTTATAAAGTGTACAAATGCCAAGTCCCTTATTCCCTAATTTGAAAAGAAATCTCTATTGAATTATATGTCATGATGAAGGAATTACACACTATAACTACATGTTTCACTTACTGTGCCATTTTATATGTTTCATAGTAAGGAAATAATCATTAAGTTAGATACATTTTTATAGAAAGTGCTTACACTGAAAGTTGTTATAAAAGATACACAGGTGATAAGGTTAACGATTTCTTCTTACAGGATCAAAACAGCAGAAAAATTAATATTCTTTATAACGAATTTTGAGTAATACTCTGCCTTGGCAAATTAACTAAAATCCATGGTATTAAATAAACATTATATGAGTAAGTACATATATGTATAGAGTTCTATGTATATCATCTACTCTGAAATTCAAAAGTATATTTGAAAACCACAAGGAAACATAGAGATCATGTAGTTCATTCTGTCTCTTTCTCCCTAATTCCCATTTTATTATACATGAGAAAACAGGTCCAGAGAGGTAAAACACTTACCTTAAAGTCCCGTAATAGGATAGTGGCAGAGCTAGGTTGAGATCTCATGTCTCCAATACACTACTTTTATTATCTGAACATATAAGCAGGAATAAGTCCAGCAGTGCTAGGGAAATGTCTTAATTTATTAAGCCACAGAAAGATTTTGTATGTCTCTTATCTTCAAATTAGTATTTTTCAAACTAGAGTTTTGGGAAGGCAAGACTTTTCTATGAGAAAAGTGTGTGCGTGTGTTTCAACATTTATGATTCAACTAAAATAAATCAGCAAAATATATTTTGGATATTCTAAGTGATCATTTCATAACTGGGTACTGTCACATGATTTAACTGCCAGCTTTTACATATTTGTTTATGATTGTATTTATAGCAAGTAGTATTAATACTACATATAATTGTATACAAATGATATCTTCATGTCAAATGAAATAAAAAACACATCATGGAACAATGTAATCTAAATAATAAAAAGCAGTGGGGAAATTAAAGTATCACACAGCATACAATAATCCAGTGATGTGCAACTCAGACAAACTTGCACTTATCAGTCAGTACACAGTCATATTTCAAACAGTAATTTCATTTCAGCGAAACATAAATATTAAATAATTAACATTACTTTTAAGTTTATCAGTTTTGTGGCTTTGTTTATATTTCATTTGTAAGTCTGGTTTTGTATAAAAGTTATATATCTAAGGAATTAAAACCAGTTCAATACCTGTCCTGAGTTTTATAAAATGTATAATAAACATATTTAGGCCACAACTGGGATCCACAGGAAATTTTCTTCCTTTAAAGGCCGAATTTTTTAAGTGGTTCCTTTCCTGAATGGGACTGCATTCTATTATGGTTCGATATTGGTAAAGAAAGGTTTTAGGAAGCAAGGGAACAGCCTAGCCTGGAAAAAGTTAAATCTAAGGTTGAATCTCATTGCTATATTAACATAATGAGAAAAAAGAAAGGAGGAAATGTTTACATGGAGAAAGTCTTTCTTCCTTCTAGGTTTTTACTGTCATTTCTCTTCATGCCTCTCTTCTGCCTCCAGAGTCTGATTCAGACTTCAAATTTGAGCTTAAGTTCCTTATTTCCACTGCTTAATAGCTCCTCTACATGAGCATCTTACCATCAACTCAATCTCATAATGTCAGAAACCAAATTACCTTCCCTCCCAAGTCTTTGATCTCTTTAGAATTAAAAAAGTATCTCTATCAATGGTACAATCACTCTCCTTGTCACTCAAGTCTGAGATTTAGCAAATCGAGTTACTTCTTTCTCTAAAATGCCTATTGCACTTATATTCTCCTTTCTGTTCTCATTGTTACTGCCCTAGGTTATGCCTTTATCTTATCACAACTGGATTTTTTAATGACAAATTAATAAACAGTACTTTGTACTATGTTGTAAGTAGTCTCCTAGTGATTATGAGCACAAACTTTGGATACTGACAAAAGCATAGGCAACCAATGCAAAAATGGACAAATGAGACCAAATCAAGCAAAAAAGCTTCTGCATGGCAAACGAAACAATCAACAAAGAGACAACTACAGAATGGGAGAAAATATTTGCAACTATTCAACTGACAAGTGATTAATAACCAGAATATATAAGGAATTCAAAAAACTCAATACACAAAAAAACCCTTAAATAATCCAATTTAAAAATGGGCAAAAGATCTGACTAGACATTTCTTGAAAGAAGATATACGAATGGCCAACAGGTTTATGAAGAAATGTTCAACACCACTAATCATTAGAGAAATGCAAATCAAAACCACAATGAGATATCATTTCACCCCAGTTAAAATGGCTTTTATAAAAAAGACAAAAAATAACAGATGCTGGTGAAGATGTAGAGAAAGGGGAATGTTGGTACACTGTTGGTGGGAATGTAAATTAGTATAGCCACTATGGAAAACAGTATGGAGATGCCTCAAGAAATTAAGAAAGGAACTACCATATGATGCAGCAATCCCACTGCTGAGCATATATCCAAAAGAAAGGAAATCAGTATATTGAAGAGACATCTGCACTCCCATGGGTATTGCAGCACTATTCACAATAGCCAAGATTTGGAATCAATCTCAGTATCCAACAACAGATGAATGATACAATATAGAACAGAATACTATTCAGTCATAAAACATGAAATCCTGTCATGTGCAGCAACGTGGATGGAACTAGAAGTAATTATGTAAAGTGAAATAAGCCAGGAATAGAAACACAAATATCAAATGTTCTCACTCATATGTGGGAGCTAAAAAATTTGATCTTGTGGAAGTATTGAGTAGAATAATAGTTACCAGAGGCTTGGAAGGGTAGTGGAAATGAGGAACGAAGAGGGGTTAGTTAACGGGTACAAAAATACAGTTAGGTAGTAGGAATAAGATCTAGTGTTCAGTAGCACAACAGGGTGACTATAGTTAACAACAAATTATAGTATATTTCAAAATAACTAGAGGAATGGATTTGGAATGTTCCCAACACAAAGTAATGATAAATGTTTGAGGTGATAGATGCCCAAATTACCCTGATTTGATCATTATGCATTATATGCTTACATCAACATATCATATGCATTCCATAAATATGTACAACTATTATTTATCCATAAAAATTAAGTCTAGTGGCTAACATGTTAGTCATTAAATATCACCCATTATCATAAAACATTTCCTAATCTCCCCAAATCAAACAGCTTCTGGATAGCGCCTTCTCTGTTTAGTATGCAAGTAAGCCTGTGCACATCTTACTTCATCAAAATGAATGTATTTTTCCTCTCTATCTTTGGTTTCCTGACCTGGATGCTCTCAACGTTATAACAAAGGAAAGATGCATACAAGGGAAAGAGAGTGTTGAGAGTACTAGCAGAAAGAATTTCTCTGGTGAGGTAGCATAATGGGGAATAAAACTAGAAAAGAATAATAGAAAAAAATGAGAATTTAGGAGTCAGATCTTAGTTCAACTTCCAAACTTAATATTCTTAGTTGTGGGCCGGGCGCGGTGGCTCACGCCTGTAATCCTAGCCCTCTGGGAGGCCGAGGCGGGTGGATTGTTCAAGGTCAGGAGTTCGAGACCAGCCTGAGCAAGAGCAAGACCCTGTCTCTACTAAAAATAGAAAGAAATTATTTGGACAACTAAAAATCTATATAGAAAAAATTAGCTGGGCATTGTGGCACATGTCTGTAGTCCCAGCTACTCGGGAGGCTGAGGCAGTAGGATTGCTCGAGCTCAGGAGTTTGAGGTTGCTGTGAGCTAGGCTGACGCCACGGCACTCTACTCCAGGCAACAGAGTGAGACTCTGTCTCAAAAAAAAAAAAATATTCTTAGTTGTGTTACCTTGAGCAAGTAACTTACTCTGCCTCTACTTCCTCATTTGTAAACTGAGAAAAATAATAGTACCAACCTTACAGGGCTGTTGTGAGATAGCCCAGGTAAAAATGCCTAGAACAATAAAATGCAAGCTCCACTAGGGTAGGGACCTTTATCTGTTATTTTCATTGCTATTATTACTTCCTAGACTAGTATCTGGCCCACAGTAGGCACTCAGTAGAGAGGCCTGAATAATGCCCCTGGCCATAGTGAGCAATTAGTAACTGATAGCTACTATGATTGTTCATCTCTCTCTTCCTTCTGCACCTGTTGTATTTGCTATTAATTCCACAGAGTAAAGTGGAACCAGAGAGTCTTCAGTACAGCTTCAGAGCAGGAGATGGTGATCTGTACTGTCAAGTCAATAAAGAAGTCAATCAATACAAAAAAGACCTTTGTATGTTAGCTGTCTGGAAATCCCTAATTGCAGTTTCATTCATCCTCAAACAAGTGTTTTCTCTCTTTGAGAAAAGAAGTCAAGAGAAAGAAGTCAATATTAAAATCAGGCCTGAGGAAATGTCATGTGGACATTGTGGCACACTCAAGACAGGATGGCTATATGTCTTTGCTTTGGAGTGGAGACATCTATGCAATAGGGAGTTATAAGACTGGGTTGAAATAGGGGTTCTTCCACAAGCTGCTTCTGCCAACTTGTTCAATTCATTCCCTATCTTTGGGCCTTAGTCTCACCTTCTTTTCACAGGAGAAAACCATAAGTCACGTCCTCATTTCGAGCATGCTTACTATGCGAGAACAATTAATCTTTAAGCTCTCAAACTCTGAAATTCCGTCTGACCACAATTTCCTATCTTTCTACCCCTCTTATCTCCCACTCCCCCTGAATCAGAGAGGAAGACTGGTGTAACAGCAGTGCTTCTCACTCATTTCAGTAACAAGGGAGCATTTTATTTTTCTCCATGTCTCCCAAGCTTTAAAAGAATATCTCCTAGATCAACTGCATTTATAATATAAAATTCATTTTCCCCATTTCTATTCATCAAAAACGTATATAGTCTGCCAATCGGTTTCCCATCAGCATGATATAGCTAGTATTACCAACATGAGTTGATATAATTTTAGGCAAAAGCAAAGAAATTTGACATTTTAGTCAGGTTGTATAATTTATCACAAGTAAATGAATGTTCTCTGTTAGCCACTTTCAAATATTGAAAATGACTCATAGATTCTCATTATTAGTTTCGTAAATCCCCCCAGGGAGAGGGTGTGGGTGGAAAACTCAAGGTGAGAATTAGTGAAGTCATAGAAAGAATAGTGGATTCTAATAAATGATGCAGAATCTCAGAGCCTCGGTTTTGATTTTCTGTTAAAAGGGAAGAACAATAACTGATATAGTACCTCATAGCTACCATTTTTGAGTATGTTCTATGTGCCACTAACTTTGCTAAGTTCTTTATACACATGATCTTATTTTAACATTACAGCTATCTCATGAGGAAGTTGTTATCCCCATTTTACAAATGAGGAAACTCAGGCATAAGTGGCTAAGTGACTGTCCAAGTTTATACCATTGATAAAAGTGGCAAAGTTGGGATATACGCTTAGGTCTGTTTGAGTTCATGTTAAGACCATGTTAAGCCAAGCTCTTACCAGCTCTGGCATACTCTCACATCCTGGAGATTAGCAACATCAAAGCACTTTGCAGATTGTTAAACATTATATCAATGTAAGAGACAGTTGCTATTGGTATTGGTGGAGGAATTACATTCCTATGACCCCTCCCTATGTCTCCTGTTCATCATCTCCCTTTTAGCTTCATTGTCTACAACTCCAATCTATACCCATTGGCTAACAACTTCAAAAACACACTGATAAAAATCCTTCAAAGGCTGACTTTCTGCTACCATTGTTTTGCCAATGACAAATCTTGAGTAATATCTAGGATGGAGAAAGTACACAGTAGGAGAGTAGTTACCATGACCCCTATTTCTGCCTATCAAAAGCATAATCTTTCAAGGCTACTCTCCATGAAGCTATTCATGGCATCATCCATTGATATGATAGCTCCTTCCTTTGAAACCCTACATCACTTTGTTTGTAAGTCTCTCTTGAAATTACTGATATCATTCTGCTCTCTCTCATAGTTATTTCTATAATATTTCAACCTTCTATAAAATGTTGTACATATCTAGGGAAAACAAACTGTTTTACTCATTTGATTGGACTATGCTGTGGCTGAAAGGGACCTCAGAGATCAAATCCAGGGCCTCAGCTCTGAAATGAGAAGTGAATCTCTAGTTCACATAATTAGTAAGAGGCACGCACCCATCCAAATGCCTCTCGATTAGTGGGACCTGGTAAAAATAAATTATACAACATCCATGTGATGCAATTCTAGTCAGCAATTTAAAGGAATGATTAGATTGATGTATACTAAAATGAAATCTCTAAGACATATTATGAAGAAGAGGAGAAAACACAAAGTATAGAACTTCAGATCAAGTGTGCCTCCATTTGTGTAAAAGAAAAACATATATATAGACAACACAGATACATTCTAGAAGCTTGTATAAGTATAGAAATTTGTGGAAAGTTTATATAAAAATCTGTTAAGAGTGGCTGCCTCTCAAAGCAGAGCTGACAGTGTGGGGCAGAAGATGAACTTACTTTTATTACCTGCAATGTTATAGTGCTTGAACATTTTATTCACCACATATCAATACATGCATTCATTTTTCAGTTAATAAATGCGATTAATTAAAAAATGATAGGTTAATATATCAAATGACGAATAGCATAGCTGATTTGGCAATTTTGTCCAATGTTTGACAATCAACATCCAGATTGTTCAAAATGACAAAATTACTGCAAATTCACTTTAAGAATTCCTATAAGGAGGGAAGGAGAAGGGTGAGTATCAAGGGAAAAAAAGAATATAAAAGTATTTATTGCCACTAAATGATATGCTTAAAAATGGTAAAGATGGTAAACTATATACGTATATTTTACCTAAACAAAAAATAAATTAAAATTAAAAAAGAATTTCCTATAGGTTGATGTTATATAATAGGACATTTAGACCACCCCAAAAGCTTCTTTATTCCATAACTAGTTTCCCTAATTTCTGAAAAAAGAAAGAGTCTAAGAGTTTATCTTCTACCGTGAAGAACAACAAAATCTCAGATGATTTGAGAAATGCTGAGCAGCAGAGTTAGAAACATCAGAACAAGGTAGCTGCCATTTTTCAGCCAATTGAAATAGGAACAGCAGAAAAAAGGATTTTCTTCAGTAAAGATTGAAAAATAGGTTAATATAAAATCTTCATGACCGGAGACAAATTTCATATTTCTTACAGGAGAAAGAGGGAAGAATACTTGCCAGGAGGAAGACTAAATCTCTCAAAGTAAACATGGAAGCAATGACTTGGTGGAGCACTTGACCTAATTTTTGAACACTGTTTGTCAATGATCCACAAAGAACATGTTAAGGCCACATGTAGAGCCTTCGATTTGCTGGGACCAGCTAGCCTCCATAAATGCATTACCTGTATGAGCTGAGGCACCTCAATCAGCAAAGGTTCTTTCATTTTTTTGTCTAGCACTGAGGCCTGGCTTCTCTTAATCATCTAAACTCCCCTGCCCAGGTCCCACGTGACTAAAGTCTTCCTAGAAAGCTGGGTGGGGTTAATGACACAAACTGGAATGTTAATATTGAGCCAAGCTACACAGCCCACATGCAGATCTTGTCTTGTTAAGAAGTAATTATTAAGTGCTTACTGTAATAGATATTGTGAGGAAACAAAAACCACAGAAGAAGTAGAAGACGAGAACTTTGGTTTCAAAAAGCTTCCGAAACAGTTGGCAAGACAAGGCTCGTGCACATGAAACAAGTAGAGAACAATAAATGTCGTTATGTAATCAAGTTCTGGGTTATAAAGAACATTAGGAATGTTATGGTTCAAATCATGGATGATGAATTTCCACAAACTGAGCTAGCTTCTTAACATCTCATAAATGAGGGCAGATGTCAGTTATCTCAGAAGCAAGCACCATGGCAATAAATGGCTAATATGTTTCCTTGAAATAGGCTGAGCAATTCCCAGAATGCCAAGTCAAGTTTCAAGCAGTGAATGATGACTTTTGCCTTTTTCTGAAATACTCTGAAAAATATAGCACGTTCAGGTTGTTGTTCTTTAGGCCATTTGGCATAAGCCTGCTGCCCTTTGGGACTCTGACTCTGTCAGAATGGAAGAGTTTTTCAGGCAACATGCCCTGAATGACTTACCAGGCCTTCTCTCACAAAATATTCTGGTATTGACTGATACAGTAAGAGAAGTTGTTAGGAGTGATGACTCTCTAGATTAAGTTAATTTTAAAAGAGGTAAATAGCTAATGTGATACTAAATTGACATTCTTGAAATTTGGTAAAAGATTTAAAGGTGAGGAGTGCCCAAAACTGTCTGCAAAAAGGAGAATGGAATGAAAATTTGATGTGTTTTTTTTGTATGATTCAGCACCATCAGCTCCAACAAGAGCAATAACTGGCTCCAATTAAACTGCAAAGACACTAAATTCTTATTAAAATGAGATTTAGTTGTTATGCTATATATATTTTTCTCTTATGGATGCTAATATTTGGGATGTTAGAAGATGACAGTATCTTCAGGGTTCAACAAGATGATGAAGAGCCTAAAAATCTTGCCATCAATATAAAGTCTCCATTGAAGGACCTGGGGTTTCAGTGTAGTGAAGAAATGTTTAGATGCATAATAGTTCTCTTTAGATATTAAGAGGATTGATATATAGTAAGCAGATTTATTCTCTGTGGCCCTAAAGAGTAGAACTAAATCTAATGGGTAGAAGTTATAAGGAAACAGATTTAAGCTAATTAAGAGAAACATTTTTAATAGCCGACCAAAAAGGACACATTGTGTCTCAAGAGGTAATGAGTTCTCTGTTGTTAGAAGCATTCAAGTATGGACTGAGAAACCCCTGAAAATGATGTTATGTAGAGAATTCCAGCTCAGGATTTATAACGGGAAATCACTTTATGTAAAGCCTCAAGATTCAGGTGACATCCTAAATTTAGTACTAATCTACTATACCTCTCTCAACTATATCCATTTCCTAAACAACCATCTCAGAAATAAGCAAGCAAGGACTATAAACATTTTAAATATGCTGGTGTGTAAAAGTCCACTTCAATCCTCGTCATTAGTTTATTGAACCAAAAATTAGAATGGCATATTTGGATGTTCTTTCTATGCCAAGCATTAAAATAAAAGGTGTTTCTGTTCATCTTTCAGTTTACTAGAAAGCTAACTTAAATTCTCATTCCCTGATCAGTCTGTCTTCGTTGCATTAAAATAAGGAAAAACAATAAATACTATTGGTGTATCATTAGTATAAAAATATCCTAAACATATCTGTTTGTATGTCTGCCTAGCTACCTACCTATCTGAAAGAACTGACTGAAGAATACGTACCAACATTCACTGTGATTGACTCTGGATGGTAGCTATACAGATGCTTATTTTTTGTTGCTTACATTTGTCTTCTAATTTTCCTAAAGTAAACATTTATTGCTTGCAAAATAATCAGGGTCCCCAAATTTATATGCTATAGAAGTCGGGCTGCTACTGTAAATGAATGAATGGGCCAAGGTATAAGACAATAGGGAAGAGTAGTGACTTGCATAACCTGGAGAATATATTCTCTTTTGAAATGGGGTGGCTGCTACTCAGTTCTAAATGTTATTGACATAAGTGAATTGAAGAGATGCTGAAAATACAGATTTTTATGTTATTTTTAGCTGCATAAATGATGGCAACTAGTGCAAAATTTTAAAACACAGGAGGTTAAATAAAACAGTTATGTGTGCCTGTATATGGCCAGTTTACCACTTTTGAAATGAATAGACATATTAAAAATCTAAAAAATATTACAAAGTTATGGTTTTGTAGCCAGTCTGACAAAGAATATGCACAGATCCTCGGTAAGAAACTTAAATTTACATTGAGAAAATATAGGGATATAGTGTGATCTACAGACACAAATGCTGAATTCTGAATTTAATGCTCACAATAATTAATCTTATAAGATTGATATGGCCAAGAACTCCAGACAAGTAAACTGAAATTCAGCAAGCTTAAGTTTACCATCCCCAAAGTCATGCATCTAGTATCACAGGATTGGATTCTATACAAGATTATTCTGTCTTCAAAACTTATTGTCTCCTTATTAGTCTCATTTTATAGATAAGAAAACTTAATGGAGAACTCAATAGACTAGGAGCCAGGAAAACTTGCCTTTGGTCCTAATTATTTCTTATTAACTACCCATGTGACCTTGGGCAAGTTATTTAACTTCCCTAAGCCTCATTTTTCCAAATATAAAACTGGAAATAATAATACCACTTACAGTATAAGATTACTGTGAGAACTAAATGCTTGACACAGAGGAAAAACCCAAAAAATGCCAACTAATGCTATTGTTATTATCATTACTGTATGAATTATCTTCTTCTCTGTTTGAAGAAGATATGGGGGTCTCAGAATCATGAGCAAGGGGACTGCCATTCATTGGGAAACCCGCAGATAAAGACAGGAAAAATGCAGACCATTCGATGCATGTTATGGGGCCTAAACCATGCTAGAAGTTGTTGATTTTCTTGACAAGATCTAGAAATATAAACTCTAAAAATCAGTTTAATAGTTTAGTGATTTTTTTAAAATTCTGGTTAACTGAGATTAATACCTTGGATATTGTTGGTCTTAGCATTCTGTCTGCTATAACAAAATACTATAGAGTGGGTAGCAAAAATTTATTTCTCACAGTTCTGGAGGCTGGGAAGTCTAAGACTGAGGCATCAAAAGATTTGGTGTATGGTAAGAGCCTAATTCCTGATTCATAGATGGAGCCTACTCACCTTGTCCTCACATGTTTGAAGGGGTAGGGCAGCTCTCTGGGGCCTAAAATATTTTATAAGGGCACTAATCCCATTCATGAGGACTCCACCATCATGACCTAATCACTTCTTGAAAGGTCTCGCCTCCTAATATCACCATTTTGTGGGTTAAGAATTCAACATATGAATTGGGTGGACACAAATATAGTCTTGTTTAATCAAGGCATTACTAATGAAGGGGATCAAAATATGCCACCCTCAAAATGTCTCTATTACATAAGGATTATTTTGAGCTGATTGCAATTAAAAAGCAGAGTAAAAACTCTCTGCCTTCTCCCTCTCTGCCTAAAAGCAGGGCATACATATTTCTTTGAGACAAGTGTTCCCCCTTCCCCTCTTCCATACCAGGAAAAGGAGAACAACTCTTATCACAAGAGATCAAACATTGACACTGAGATGAGTATACGCAAACAAACCTTACTAAAATAACTCCTATCTTCCATTAGTTTCTCCCACATACTTATCTTCCCATGATTTACCAGTCCTACAAGCTAAAACTACTTTTCCTTTGTCTTGCTACTTCTCTACAATTTGTCACCCTTTGTTAAAAGGATATACAAGCTCTCAAGCCTAACCACTTCTTTGGGGTTTTACTTCTTTTCTGTGAAACTCCCATCTATATGAGAAATAAACATTTTATCCTGTTAATCTGTCTTCTGTCAGTTTAATTTGCAGGCCTCAACTATTGAACCTAAGAGGATAGAGAAAAAGTTTTTCTTCTCCTGTACTAATTTGGGGGCATCTGAATGCAAACTCATTAACCTGGTGAGAAATAAAACCCCACAAATCCCCATGGTGATTTGGCCCTGACATTTAAGGCTGTTAACTCATCCTAAACAAAATAACTGACCATTTCAGTGCCACAAATCACACTGACAGTGACATCAGCAACATGGCAGAAGAGGAGGCTCCTGACTATCCCTCCTCCCCACAGATACACTGAGAAAACAACTACACATGGATCAATTCTCTCCTAGAGAAAGCCAGGATCGAGTTGAAAGACTCCTACACACCAGAAGACTGAGAAAATATCCACATCAAAATGGGTAGGAAAATTACAGATACACTGGGCACTAATCCTGCCCTGAACAGAGTGCCTTACACTCAGGAAGGAAACTCCAAGTCCCAGCTTCTTTCTAAGGGGTAGGAGGCTCATACCACATGCATGATTTGAATGTTTGTCACACCCAAATCTCATGCCGAAACTTCATCCCAAATGTTGGAGGTGAGCCTAATGGGAAGTGTTTGGGTAATAGAAGTAGATTCCTCATGGGTAAACTAATGCCTTTCCTAGGGGAAAGTGAGTGAGTTATTGCTCTATTAACTACCATTGAGACCTAGTTGTTAAAAAGAACCCGGCACCTCCCCTCTCTCTTTAGCTTCGTCTTGCCATGTGATCTCTGGACATGCATGTCCTCCTTTGCCTTCCACCATGAGTGGAAGCAGTCTTAAGCCCTCATCAGTAGCTGAACAGATACCAACACCGAGCTTCTTATATAGCCTACAGAACTGTGAGCTAAATAAACCCCTTTTCTTTTATAAATGACCCAGCCTCAGGTATTCCTTTATAGCAACACAAAACAGACTAAGACACCACACCACTCTTTTACAGTCCCTGCCCAAGGACTTGGCTTTTAAATCACCATTATTGAGGAATGGCAGGTACAGTACACAGGAGGATTTCCTCAAGCACAAATAACAAATAGGGGTTTTGAACGGCTTGATCACTCCAAGCAGCTAGACCAGGGGACCAGCCTAGCATTTGACTTCCCCCTGGGAAGGATTTGGGTGGAGGCTTTTCCAACAGCTCTCTGTGGTTTTGACTTCTCTACCAAGCCAGCATCTTGAAGCCTACATAGCAAATTTAGAATAAACCTCTTAGAGTCTAAATAGGAAGTTCAACACTCCCCATGCCTTCCTCTCTGGCTTGTTTCAGTGATAAATCCAGCCCTACAATCTCTCCATGGAAAGAGGATGAGGGCCTCTGGCAGGAAGAACAAAAGGGATGGCATTCCTTATACCTTCTACCTTGGCTTGCTCCTGAGAAAAATTTCTGCAGTCTCTCATTGGCAGGAAGCAGGGGACCTCTCTGTGCCTGATAGGGAAAGAGGGCACTCCCTGAACCTTTCTTCTTTGCTTGTTTGTACACTCTCTCCAGACCAGAAATCTCCTCGTGGTAGGAGGATGTGAGACTTCTGCTTTCTCAAACAGGAAAGTGGCATGCCCCATACTTTCTTCCCTGGCTTGCTCCAGCAATAGATCTGGTACTCAGATCTGCAGATTCTCCTGAGTCCCAGAAGGAGAAGAGAGAGAAAAAAAGGACAGAAAAACATGTTCAAAGAAATAATGGCAGAAAACTTCCCAGGTTTGGGTAAGGAAATAGAAATCCAGATCCAGGGAGCACAACAGTCACCTAATAAGAAGACTCCAAAGAGACTCACACCCAGACACATTATAATCAAATTGTCAAAAGTAAAGACAAAGAGAAAATAGAGAAAGCTGCAAGGAAAAAAAGCAACTTTTTACATACAGGGGAACCTCCATAGATGATCAGATTTTTCAACAGAAATCCTACAAGCCAGAAGGAAATTGGATGATATATTCATAAAATTGAAAGGAGGAAAAAAAAAAACCCTATCAGCCAAGAATACTATACCCAGTTTCTTAGTACATTTAGTGTTGTTATAAGAGAATACCTGCGACTGAGTAATTTATGAATAAAAGAGGTTTATTTGGATCATTATTGTGGTGGCTGGAAAGTCCAAGATTGGGTAGCTGCATCTGTTAAGGGCCTCAAACTACCTGCCCTCATGGCAGAAAGGAGAAACTAAGTGGGCACATGCAAAAAGATCACACGGTAATACAGGATGCAAAAGAGAGAAACAGAGGAAGCTAGAATTTTTTTTTTTTTAACAACCTGCTCTCTCGGGAACTAATCCATTCATGTGACAGCAAGAACTCACCTCTGCAACAGAGGAGGACATTAATCTATTAATAAGGGATCAAACCCCATGATACAAACATCTCCCACTACTCCTATGTCCCAACACTGCCACACTGGGGATCAAATTTCAACATATGTTTCAGAGGAGGCAAACATAAACCAGAGCACCCTGCAATCCTATCCTTCAAAAATGAAGAAGAGATTAAAAACTTTCTCAAACAAACAAAAGCTGAGACAATTTATCACCACTAGACATGCCTTACAAGAAATGCTAAAAGGAGTCCTTCAAGCTCAAGGAAAAGGTCGCTAAACAACATGAAAATATATGAAAATATAAAACTCACTGGTTAAAGTAAGTATACAGCCAAACTAAGAATACTGTAATGATGGTGTGAAGTCAATTTTATCTCTCATATGAAGGTTAAAAACAAAACTGTTATAAACAATTATACCTACAATAATTTGTTAAGGGATGCAAAGTATAAAAAATACAAAACATGTCATCAAAAATAAATGGTGGGGCATAAATGTATAGAGTTTGTACTTATGATTAAAGTTGATTCATTATCAGTTTAAAATAGCCTATTATTAGTATAAGATTTTTATTTTAAATGACGTAAAATTTTACTCTTTTATGTGAAGAAACATTTTAAACATATTTAGTTATAAATGCTATTTTAATTGCAACATTATTTCTGCAGTGGGACTTTCAAAATCTTATTACATTTGCAGGGGAATGTTTCTATGTATATTTCAGAGTCTTTTAAAATATATACTTATTTACAAGAAAACAGTTATAATTATATTTAAAAAACAGAACTGGAGGGGGTTTAAAATTATGAATAAATACATAATATACTTCTCATACCCAATCTTTTCGTATGGTTATAGTTCAGGAATTCAGCTCTAATAGGAGAGTTGCGCTCTGTTATGTTTGTCAAGTACCTGCTTTTTAGGTACGCGCTCTGTTTTTCATAGTGTTTGTAAATAAACAGTCCTTTGCTAGACTCCGAAATTATAACTGACATAAGCATACTACTTTAGAATTATTTTGTATGTGCATATAATTCCTATAAAATTAGAAAACAGAATTACTTTATGTACTTCCAAATTTTAAGCTTAATTTGCCAAGATTGGCAACTTTATTTCATTTTTTTTGTATTCATAATTTTTTTTGATTTCAGCATATTACAGGGGTATAAATGTTTAGGTTACATATATTGCCTTTGCCCCACCCGAGTCAGAGCTTCAAGCATATTCATGCCCCAGATGGTCTGCACTGCACCCATTAGGTGTGTATATACCGATACCCTCCTCTCCTCCTCCCACCTGCCCCATACCTGATGAATGTTTTAAGAAGTTTTATGTAAGCCTCATGGTAGTGACAAAACAAAAATCCTTAGTAGATACACAAAAGATAAAAAGAAAGTAATCAAAGCAAGCCATTACAGAAATCATCAAACCACAAAGGGAGATAGCAAGAGAGGAGAAGAAGAACAAAGGATGGACAAATTAAGAAGCAAACAATTAACAAAATGGCAATAGATAAGTAAATAACATTAGGTAAGGACTTACCCATCAATAATTACTTTGAACGTAAATGGATTATAGTCTCCAATTAAAAGACATCAAGTGGCTGAATGGATTTAAAAGAAGAAACAGCCAAGAACCAACTATGTGCTGCCTGCAAGAGACTAATTTCACCTCTAAAGAAACATATAGACTGAAAGTGAGGGGATATTAAAAGATATTCCCTGCAAATAGAAGCCAGAAAGGAATGGGGATAGCTATATTTATATTAGAAAACATAGACTTTAATCTAAAACTGGTAAAAAGAGATAAAGGAGGTCATTAGATAATGACAAAAGGGTCAATTAATCAAGAAATTATTATAATTGTAAATATATATGTGCCCAACATCATAGCACCTAAATATGTAAAGCAAATATTAATGAATCTTAATGGAAAGACAGAATACAATATAATAATAGCATGAGACCTTCCATACCCTACTTTAAACACTGAACAGATCATCTAGACAGAAAATCAATAAGGTAACTTTGAACTTGAACTACACATTAGACAAAATGGACCTAACAGATACTTACAGAACATTCCATCCAACAACAACAAAATACACAATCTTCTCAAGTGCACAGGAAACATTTTCCAGGATAGATCATATCTTAGGCCACAAAACAAGTCTCGACAAATTTAAGAAGACTGAAATCATAACGAGTATCTTTTCTGACCTCAATTGCATGGAATGAGAGGTGAGTAACAGGAAGAATCTTGGAAAACTCAAAAATGTAGAAATTAAACAACATGCTTCTGAACAACCAATATTTCAAAGAAGAAACTGAAAGAAAAATTAAAAAATATCTTAAGACACATGAAAGTAAAAACAACATATCAAACTTTATGGGATGCAGCAAAAGCAATTTTAATAGGGAAGTTTATAGTGATCGAAAACATGTAGTAAAGAAGAATCAAGATCTCAAATAAGCAACCTAATGTTACACCTCAAGGAACTAGGAAAAAAAGAACGAAGTAAGCCTGTAACAGAAGGAAGGAAATAACAAAGATTAGAGAAGAAATAAAAATACAAAAATTAGAAAAATAATAGAAAAGACCAACAAAACTAAAAGTTGTTTTTTGAATAGATAAACAAAATTGACAAACCTTTTAGCTAGACTTAAAAAAAAAGAGAGAAGACTCGAAGAAAAATAGAAATAAGAGACATTATAACCATTATCAAAAAAAGCAAAGAATCATAAGAGACTATTATAATGAGCTATATATAAACAAATTAGACAACTTTGAAAAAAACGGATATTTAGAAACATGCAATGCAATATACCAAGCCTGAATCAGGAATAAGTAGAACTCTTTAAAGACTAATGAGAAAGCAGATTGAATCAGTAATAAAAAGTCTCTCATCAAAGAAAAGCATAGATCCTGATGGCTTCACTGCTGAATGCTACCAAATATTTAAAAAACTAATACAAATTCTAAATTCTTCCCCCCCAAATGAAGAAGGAATACTTCCAAACTCATTTTACAAGGCTAGCATCTCCCTGATACCAAAGCCAGACAAGGACACTATAAGAAAAGAAAACTATAGGCCCATATCCCTGATAAACACAGAAGCAAAAATCCTCAACAAAATAATACTAGCAAATCATATTCAACGGCACATTAAAAAGATCATCCACGATGACCAAGTGAGATTTATCCAAGGATGGACAGGTCAACATAAGTAAATCAATAAATGTGACACACCATATTAACAAAATGAAGGACAAAAACCACATGATCGTCTCAATGCCAAAAAATCCTTGGACAAAATTCAACATCCATTCATAATAAAAACTCTAAATAAATTAGGTATAAAGGAATACTCCTGAATACAATAAAAGTCATATATGACAAGCCTACAGCTAATACCATACTCAACAATGAAAAGTTCAAATCTTTTCCTCTAAGATCAGAAACAAGATAAGGATGCTCACTCTCACCACTTCTATTCTACATAGTACTGGAAGTCCTAGCCAGAGCAATTAGGCAAAAAAAGAAATAAAAGCCATCCATATAAGAAAAAAAGAAGTAGAAGTGCCTATTTGCTGATTACATGATCTTGTACACAGAAAAACCTAAAGACTCCAATAAAAAAATTTAGAACTGATAAATTCAGTAAAGTAACACATAACAAAATCAATTTACAAAAATCAGTACCATTCCTATACATTAACAATGAATTATCTGAAAAAATATTAAGAAAACAATCTCATTTACCATAGCATCAAACAACAAAATACTTTGGAGTAAATTTAACCAAGGAGGTAAAAGATCTATAAAGTGAAAACTAGAAAACATTTATGAAAAAAATGAAGGAGAAGACACAAATGGAAAGATCTTCTATGTTCGTGGATTAGAAAAATTAATAGTTTTCAAATGCCCATACTACCCAAAATGATCTACAGATTCAATGCAATCCCTCTCAAAATTCCAATGTCATTTCTCACAGAAATAGAAAAACAATCTGAAAATTCATATGAACAAGATCCAGAATAGCCAAAGAAATATTGGACATAAAGAAGAAAGCTGGAGGCAACACATAGACTGAATTCAAAATATATTATTAATATAAAGCTCTTATAATCAAAGCAGCATTGGTACTGACACAGAAACAGACACATAGACCATGGAACATTTTAGAAATACTAGAAATAAACCCACGTATTTATAGTCACTAAATTTTTGACAAAGGTGCCAAGAACATATAATGGGGAAAGAATCATCTTTTCAATAAATGGCGCTAGGAAAATTGAATATCCACATGTAGAAGAATAAAATTTCACCCTTATCTTATACCATATACAAAAATCAACTCAAAATGGATAAAAGACATATACAAGACCTGAAACTGTAAAGCAACTAGAAGAAAACATAGGGTAAAAGCTCCGATGATTTCTTGGATAGGACTCCAAAAGCTTAGGAAACAAAAGCAAAAATAAACAAATGAAATTGCATCAAACTAAAAAGCTTTTGCACAGCAAAGGGAACACTTAACAGAGTGAAGAGACAACCTATAGATTGAGAGAAAATATTTGCAAGCCGTACATCTGATAAGGGGCTAATATCCAAAATATATAAGAAACTCAAATAACTCAATTGCAAGAAAACAAATGACCAGATTAAAAAATGGGCAAACGATCTGAATAGACATTTCTTAAAAGAAGAGATACGAATGGCCAACAGATATATGAAAAAATGTTCAACATTTCTAATTATCAGAGAAATGAAATTAAAACCACAATGAGATATCACCTCATACATGTTAGAATGGCTATTATCAAGAAGTCAAATGATGACAAGTGTTGGCAAAGATGTGGAGAAAAGAGAACTCTTGTACATTGTGGCAATGCAAATTATTACAGCCGTTTTGAAAAATAGTATAGCGGTTCCTCAGAAAACTAAAAATAAAATTACCACATGATCTAGCAATCCCACATCTGGATATATATCCAAAGAATTTGAAATCAGTATGTCAAAGAGATATCTGCACTCCCCTGTTGTTTGTAGCCTTATTTACAATAACTATGACATGGAAACAACCTAAGAGTCCATAAGTGAATGAAAAGATAAAAAAAATAGATAAAGAAAAGCACACAGACACATAATGAAATACTATATGGCCCTAAAAAATAAGAAAATTGTGTCCTTTGTGACAACACAGATGGATTTGGAGGACATTATGCTAAGTGAAATCAGCCAGGCACAGAAAGACAAATACTGTAGGCTCTCACTTATATGTGGAATCTACAAAAGCCAATTTCATAGAAACAGACAGTAGAAAGGTGGTTACCAGAGACTGGGGGTGGTGGAGGGAGAGGGAAAAGGGAGACGTTGATCAAAGGGTGCGAAGTTTCAGTTAGACTAAAGAAATAAGTTTTAGTGATCTGTGGCACTGCATGGTGACCACAGTTAATAATAATGTATTATTATATTTCGAAGTTGCTAAAAGAATTGATTTTAATTATCTCATTACAAAAAAAGAGGTGATAGATATGTTAATTAGCTTGACTGATTCTTTCTACAATATATAGTTTAAAACATCACATTATACCCCATAAATATACACAATAAAAATAATTATTAACAAATCACACTGATTATGTTACCTAAACAAAATGTTTAGTTTGGCTTTTCTTTTCTTTTTTTTTTATTTCAGCATATTATGGGGGTACAGATATTAAGGTTATGTATGTTGCCCTTGCCCCCCTCACCAAGTCCGAGTTTCAAGTGTGTCCATCCCTCGGATAGTGCGCATTGCACTCTTTGTGTATGCATGTACCCGTCCCCTCCTCCCCCCTCCCCCCTGCCCGACATCCAATAGATGTTATTCTTATATGTGCACTTATGTGTTGATCAGTTAATACCAATTTGATGGTGAGTACACGTGGTGCTTGTTTTTCCATTCTTGGGGTACTTCACTTAGTAGAATGCGTTCCAGCTCTATCCATTACTGACAACCTGTTTTGCTAGAGGGTTGAGATTGGAGAGTGCAAGCAATGTTTTAGTGATATAACAGGCCTGTTTTGTCGGAATATTTTCCCTCACTGATGACACTATAGTCTCCTTTATTGTTGAGGACAGAACCTGTGGTCTTTTGGGAGGCAGAATTTATAAAAGTTCCTACTCTCTCAGGCTGTGAAAGAATAAAAAAAAAACTAGCCTTCCATGTGGTATATAATAGTCAAATTATAAAATAAGCTTTAAAACTTTATTATCTACTTTAATTGAGAGAATTATACAATTCCATCAGTCTCCCGCATGATAAAAAGTATTAATTTGAAATAAAAGCAGTCCTTTCCCTTTTAACTTAAATGGAAATCGTGAACAGTAGCTGTAGGTTTTATCACACAAAGTGTACCCATCTACTTTCACATTTTCAAGGATTACAGCGAAGACTGGCAAGCGATGAAAATGCTACACCAGGGAAACCCTTCTATTTCACATGTGCTAAAGCAAAGACAAGTATATGTGTTAATTATAAGTTTAAAAGCTTTAAAGACATTCTGAAGATCAATGAGAATCTCACATAATTGTTTTTGAACAGATGATTATGTGTCTGGTGATAAAGGAACTCAGCAAATGGCACTATTGTTTAGCAGTTAGTAATTACATACTCATTAAAAGCCTGAAATGTTCAAAGTGCAAGAGTGGATGGATACCATATAAAAGAGAGTCCCATGGGGAAGATGACTATTCCAGAAGAATTTTGTTTGCTGCATTCAAGTATCTCAAAAGCCAATGCAGGGTTCTACACATGAGGAAAAATCTTCTAGTGGCTTTAAACAATAACAGCTTATGTATTTCGCTTCTGCATAAACTTGCAGTTAAGCCTTCTTCTGTTAGAAGTGAAAAGCTTTAAGGAAATTAGTTCCCTAACTTTCTTTGGAGGCCTATCAAAGAGTGAGACCTAAGGGATGGTTTGAGACAGAGCTTAGTGGCTTAACACAATACACATTTATTATCTCCTAGTTTCCACTGGTCAGGAGTCCAGGCACGGCTTAGCTGGATCCGATGCTGCCAGGTCTCACCAGGCTGTGATCTAGGCATTCTCTGAGGCTGCAGTCTCCTCGGAGATTTGACCTTGGGAATATCTTCTTTCAAGGTCATTCTTCTTGTTGGAAGACGTTATATCCATGTAGTTGTAGAACTGAGGTCCCATTTTCTTGCTGGCTGCCAGCCAGGTGACCACTCTCTGATCCTAGAGGTTACAGGCTTTTCCTTCCTATGTGGCCCTTTCCCTAGGCAGCTTATTTTTTTTCAAAGTCAGCAATGAAGAGAGTATCTTATTCCAGTCTGCTAAGACAATGTTTTATATAATAATATGACATTGGAGTGACAACCCATCACCTTTGACCATTTTCTGTCAGTTAGAAAGAAGTCATGAATATGTCTGTACTGAAGGGGAGGGGAATATTACATAGGCGCATAAACGTAAAGAGGTAGAGAATCTTTGGGGGTCACCTTAGGTTCTGTCTTTCTCAGAGAGGACAAAATTTTTCTCCCGCCTTCCGCAACCTCTAGCTAGTTTTTATCTTATGGGACCTAAATATCAAAGAACTGATCACTTCCTGGGCTCTTTCAGCTGTTTCTAGAAATCTCAGAGCTAAATGTGTGTGGCCTACTTCTAGCTAACTATGGCATACAGTATAGGTGTTCCTTTTACTCTAACTTGACCTTATTTCTCCTACTCATTATTTCCTCCTGATTTCCTCTCTTAGTTTTCACGTTGTGTATATTATGTATGTAGCTCTGTAACCTGCTTCAACTCCTTTTTGGAATAATATAGAACATAAGTACGTACGTCAGTAAATACTGAATGAATGCACCAATCAATCCTCCCTAGGAAACCACTTCACTTTCAGGCTTACTGCTCTTAACATCAAGTTCACACTTGTCTCTAGAACGATGTTTTTCATGCAAGTGACTCAAAATATTAATATGTCAGCAAAGCTGGGTTTTTAGAGTCATTTTCTCCTTATGTTGATATCCTTTGTTTAGCTTGGAAATAAAATAGAGATTAATTCTGTTTTGAAATTGCTCAATTCATCTTTATTTTTCTAAATTTCTCACCTGTTGACTGAATGCAACCACCCTCCAGCCTCCTGGCACCTCGAAACAATTCTTATGTCATCATCAGAGGCCACATTCTCTCTTGACTGATTTTCTAATTTGTACTTACCTCCTCAGGGGAAAGAAAGAACTTAGTCTTAAGAAGGCTATTGCACTGCTCCTTTATAAAAACCCTACATGGAACTGCTATAGATAGTCATTAAATAGCCCATCTCATTTATTTCTTCTTGATGTGTTGGCTTCAAACACTTTAATCTTTCCCCATTGGTCTTGTTCTCTCTTTCATCTTATGCCAAATCTGCTCTAGAGGGAAATACATAGCCAACTTTGGAAAAGGCTTTTAAATCTTTTATATCACTGGTGAGTCATTTAGAAAAATATTATAATACCACCTCATTAATTGGATTTTGGGGGTCCTCGCACATATCAGTCAAGATCCTGCCCCCAGGCCTTCACACTTGCTGTTCTTTCTCCCTGCCTACGATGCACTTCCCCAGCATAGCTGCATGGCTCACATCTCTTCTCAGATCTCTACTTTTATATCATCTTATCGAAAAGCCTCTCGGGACCACCCTATCTAAATTATCAACCCCCTCCCTTACCATACTCCACCCCGTATTCTCCTTACCAAGCTTTAATTTTTCTCAGGAGCACTTATCACCATCTGGAGCTATCATATATTTAACTATATAGTTGTGAATCAACTAGCTTCCTGTCTAGAACATAAACTCCATGAGGACAGGGACTTTGCCTTTTCTTCACCAACTAGAACAGTGACTGGCACATAGTAAGAACCAATAAATATTTGCTGTAATGAAGAATGGATGAATGGTCAGCATGAAACAATGAATAAAATCGATGCAGTCGACATAGGCTATAAAGCCTGAAGCTTGAAAGAAATCTGATAGAAGCCAAATTTTCTGAGCTCACTACTTTATTCTCTGGTCTCACATAAGATTCCTGTTAGCCATGGGCAAGTATTGTCCCACCTTCATAAAAATAGTGGACACTAAAGCAGAGAGGCAAAGCCACTTATCCCACCTTGCTAAGGTGATAAGTAATCATTAAGTACCAACCGTGTGCCAGTGATAGACAAACAACTATAAAAAATAAGAACAAGGCTTAAAGTGTAGTGCTTGGAATCATGGACTTTGGGAGTCAGAGAAACCTGGGTTCAAATGTCAGCTGTGTCACATTCTAACTATGTGATCTTGGATAATTTCTAAGTTTCAGTTAACTCAGACATAAAATAAGAACAATATGCCCTCCTCAGGTCTGTTATGAGGATTAAGTGCAATAATCAATAAAGAGAGAGAGAGTGAGCAACTTTAACACAGTATTGGTAAATGATAACCAATACTACTACGACTAATAATAATATAATAAAGGTATTATTATTATAAAATTATAGTTGATCTCTGAGACAACTAGAGATCAACACAATAAAGTAGGGGACCAAAACCCAGAATTTGTCCTATGGACAGTCCATAATCTACTGCCACTATTTGCAAGCATATTTCTTCATTTTTAGTCACATGAACATGGTGTAATAGAAAGATCAGTGTCTTTGCAGCCAGGAAACTTGGGTTTGAGTGGCAGCTCTACCACTTTTCTCATGGGTGACTTTGGGCAATGCATAACCATACTGAGATACATTTCCCTCATTTATAAAATGGAAATAATATCCACCTCAAATGGTTATAATAATGATTACATGAGATACCACATTACGAAAATTCTGAGCACAGCACAGCATCTTTAGCAACTAGGAATTCAATAAATGTAAGTTGAATTAAAATCTGATTTATCTGCTGTCTCCAGAATATAACTTGTTCCTTCCCTTACCATTCCACATCCAGGTGTGCATACTTGTTAATTCTCCCCTATATCTACTTAAATTCTATCCATCAGCCTTCAAAGGCCAGTTCAAGTTGCAATGCCTTATAGTAGATGCTTTGGTACGTGGTCCAGGGCAGACTTTTTAGGGCCAACACACCCATCCCTCAGCTGTTGGGAATATTAGGCTACTGACCCTAAAAACTAGATCCACAATGGGAGCTGCTCTTGGCTACAAGGAGCTGCATACCCAAGGTTAACACCCTCAAAGGGAGTGGCCCATGGCCAAAAACTGCCTGATGCAGGAATTTAAAAGCCCAGCCCCCTTGCCTCAATTTGAGATAATTCTAAAGACTCATCTCAGCTCTAGATCCAAGATCTGCTGAGACCATATAGGCAACCACATTGTGGGTCAGCTTTTACTTCTGCCTACTCTTGCCTTTTGCTTTACTTACTTTCTTACAGGTGTGTCTTCCAAGAGTGATCCCCAATAAACCTTATACATATATCTCCTTGTTTAAGAATCTGCTTTGAGGGAACCCAAACTAAGCTCATAAGAGATCTTGCCCCTTTCAGATCAATATTCATTTGTCAAATTAGTATATTCTTCCTTGTATGATGAGCTTTATTTCCAGGAATGTATATCACATCTCCCAGCTAAATTTTAGGTTCCTTGAGGGCATAGAGTTGCATACTTATCCCATTGACTCCCATAGAATGGGACACCATAGGTGTTTGATGAAGATTCCAGATTTTTTATTTTTATATTTTTATTGCTAATAATAACATTAAAAAGCAACTCATTTTATGATTTTAAAAAGCAGAGTGAGTTTTTTAGCAATGATAATTTGTTTGGTCCTAGGTATACAATCGTAGCATACTAACACAAAATTTATGAGCTACTTAAATGAAACATGATTGCGTAGAAAAGAAACCACATAAGATGAAATTAAAAAATAAACCTGGAGAACAGCAGAGGTATCTTTCTAAATCCTGCAAATTTGCATTGGCTCAATCTATAGTTATAAATAGCAATTCCTACTTGCCTAAATGTCTGAACTGCACTTCCTTCAGCTCTTCTGCATGGTGGTCCTAATAGAAAACATTTTAACATTGTGTGTGTGCATATATATGTGTATATATTTTGTGTGTGTGTACATATATATATTATATGTACATAATTCTAGAAACCGGAGGAGATATCTTAGATTCATAAAAAGAAAGATTTCCTTGAATGAATTGGAAAGATGATTCATCAAAGAAAACAAAAAACATATAGCCATTATATTTATATCCTACTTTAGCATGTCCTCATTTTTGGGGGGCAAACTACCAGAGTTAATACAAACAAATCCTTTAATTTGTTCATTTCTTAACAATTTACATAGATAAGAGCAACAGCTAATGCCTTTATTGATTTAAATGTAATGATATCCCATGTCTCCAAATAGTCTAAGAAATAAAAATTATCGCAATTAAGACTAATAATCTATACTCAGTAATATCAAAAGGTCTAATTTTTGTCCCGATAAGCATTTTATTGAAAATAATTTAAATAACACGCACTATTATGATGATGATAATTATAATACTTATAGATAGCAATTATTGAATATTTACTATTTCCTAGACATATAAGCGAATTACATTCTAAAAACAACAACAATAATAACAATAACTATCCTCTGTGGAACACTCTCTGCCAAGCACTATTCTATGTACAATAAATGTATTGTCTCATCTAATACTCACCACCATCTTGGGAGGTTGGTATGAGATGATTTCCTTTTTATAGTCAGAAAAAGAGGCTCAGAGAGGTTAAGTAACTTTCCGAAGGTCACATAGCTCAAATAGTGAAATCAGGATTTGAACTCAGGTTCTTCTAATTCTCAAAACTATGGTACTTACATATGGCTACCTAGTGATACAAACAAGCAACAATTTTACAGTCTGTATATTATGGCTGAGGGTGCCAAAATATATATCATTCTCAGCTATTCATTCTTTCAACAAATATTTACTTAGAGCTTACCATGAGCCAGATAACAATGCTGAAGTTACAGTGGAAAAGCTATTCTTGATTGCTCCTTCCTTTCCCTCACCCACACTATTCAATCCATTGACAAGGCCTGTTGAATTTGATATAGCATCGTGAATGAGAGAGAGAGGAACAATAACTTACACTGGAAGGTCAGAGAAGGCTTCTTTTAAGATGGGCACTAAAGCTTGTCACAATTCCTACTCCTGAGCCTAACATGTCTTTTGGCATTGTCCTCTGTTATGTACAATGCACCGTCACTGAGATAGGTTACTGTTCAGTTTGCACTGTTCTCAACAAACCCAAATGGTCTGCACAGGGAGAGCCCTTGCAAATAAAGAGAAGCCCGGCTTGAGGCATATCCTGTAAAATGAGTATCACCACTTCTCATGTTTTGCTCACTTTTTACAAAGAACATTAACCATTTAGCTTAAGTCTATTAAAAATAAAATAAAGCTAAACAAAACAAAAAGAAACAGAAAAGAAGATTTCTGCCTCATAGGTTATTTTCTTGAACAATCCAGGTATTATGATACATACAGAGAGGCATACGAAGAAGCTGAGATTAGAGCCCATTATGTGCAATATGAAGTATCTATGACTGATGACATGTCAGTATGTTCTGGATGTTGAAAAAAGAATCAATAAACATGAAGTGCAAAGATATCTTCCTCAAAAGATAAAATCGCCCAGAAAATACTGGATTGCCTTTTCGATGGTTAAGGTAAAATGCTTCAATGTAAAGCTATCAATCTAACCATAGCTTCTTGGAAAATCAGGCCTGAGTTCAGTCACCAAAGAACAAACAGAAAACACACACACACACACACACACATAAACACGCACGCACGCACACACACACACAAGGGCCTAGGCATCCTAGGTCACTTTAAGATTTTTGCAATTTTTATTACCTTAAAATGCAGCAGAATCCCTACTGCAAAAAAAAAAAAAACATATTTTACCCTAATGAAGCTACAGGGTATTTCCAAATTTACATCAGGTAAAGTAGAGATATTTTATGGTGGCAAGGGGTAGCTGAAATGCAAGACTACTGATGCAGCCTAGCATCAGCGTAAAATCCCTAGATTATATCGCCTATTTGGTTGTGCTGCATCCTAGGTTTATTACAAATATGCATTATGATTCTTACCCCTGTCCTCTAAGAAAAAAACAGGTTATTCATGTGTTTACCAAATATTTGCTAGCAGCTTATCATATGTGTGGTGCTATAAAAGTATAGTAATTGTAAAAGACTGCTTTTGATTTACAGGAATTTATAACAGAACCAAGGAAATAACACAGGTATGAGAGTATCCATAGTCGAAGAAGAAAGGTAGTATGAGATGCTCATTCATACAGATTGTATTTATTGAGTACCTACTATATGCCAGACCAAAGAGCTGAATACAATGATGAGTATGACAGATATGATCCATGCCGTCATGGTTCATACAGTGTGGTTACCAAGAAAATCAATTAGGCCGGGTGCGGTGGCTCATGCTTGAAATCCTAGCACTCTGGGAGGCTAAGACGGGCGGATCATTTGAGCTCAGGAGTTCAAGACCAGCCTGAGCAAGAGCAAGACCCCGTCTCTACTAAATAAATAGAAATAAATTAGCTAGACAACTAAAAATATATATAGAAAAAATTAGCCGGGCATGGTAGCACATGCCTGTAGTCCCAGCTACTCGGGAGGCTGAAGCAGGAGGATCACTTGAGCCCAGGAGTTTGAGGTTGCTGTGAGCTGACGCCACGGCACTCTAGCGCGGGCAACAGAGTGAGACTCTATCTCAAAAAAAAAAAAAAAAAAAGAAAATCAATTAAAGAAGCAATTACAATACAATGTGGTGAGTGCTATGGTAAGGAAAAGGTACTCTGCATGGGTACCAATCAAAACTTAGGGTCTCAAGACATGTTTCCTAGAGGAGGAGTGTTCCCAAGCAGTGTAAACAGCACGTATAAAGATCCAGAGAGGTGAGAGGCAATTAAAGTTGGCAAGCAAGGGTTTGCAGTAGGTAGAGAGATGCTTTCAAGGAACTGTAAGTCCAGTAGGTCAAAGCAAAGCTTGCAAATAGTAAGAAGAGATAAGGCTGGAGAAGTGGGCATGCGTACTTCTTATATTGTATAGCATGTAAGAAGATTCTTGGCCTTATACTGAAGGGTATGGAAAATCACTGAAGGATTTTACAAGGAGAGGTACCAGAACTAAAAGCAGCTGATATGTAAAGACTAGATTGCAAGGAGAAACAAGGAGACACAGAGTAATCTCTGCAGTAGTTCACTGAAAGGAATAAACTGGAGGAGGTAGGATCAATTTTGGAGGTAAAGATGACAGGCCTTCGTGATTAATTTGATATTGGTGTAGAGAGTGGTAAGGAATGACTTCAAGGTCACCAGCTGGAGCAATTGTAGATGGTGATGTCATTTACTGAGATAGAGAGCACAGGAGGGGTATAGGACATAGATGATGACAGCTTTAGCAAGATATAATACACTGATAAGTAGGATAAATTTATGGAAACACAGAAAAGTGAAGGATCCCTTACGGGACTGAGGCATTGTAAAAGAGGCGGCGCTTGAACTGGGTGGGATTTTAGAACTGGTAAGGTAGTGAACAAACACAAGGCACATTTATAGAATGGCAAATGATTATCACCATTTCAAACATGGGGTTTCTTTTAGGGCATCCTGATGACAGAAATGCACAGGCATTCTGGGATTTAAATATAGTGGGCTTTGAACATCATGGTAAAGACTTGAGGCTGATAGGGTTTGCAATCCAGCACTGTGACTATCAGTATGGCATTAAGTAAATCATTTAATCCTTCTTTGCTCGATTTTCTCATTTATGAAATGAGCAGTTCCCAGACTTAACAGATTTCATGGATCAGCAAAATTTAGAAAGTGGACAGTGAGGGGGTATGAAGCAACAAATGGTTGCAAACATCATCCTGCCAGGTATGGACAATAAAACCGATAAACAAATAAGCAAACTACCATCTATTAATGCTGTAATTTCATAAAATAAAGGATATTTGCAAACAAAATTCAAGATACTTTCAAATAATTTTTTAAATGGATAAACTTAGTTTTATGCAAGGCTTACTTATTTGTCCTTATTTTTCTCTTTCCACTGAGGACTTGTGCAAACTTCTGGCACTGGTCCAGAGACCAGAGTTTGGTAACTGCTGAATTATACTCCAGGATTCTGTCCAACAGGGACATTCTAGGATTTCTATGATACCTGGAAATTTATTCATCAAGTAGTAGAGGGCCATTGAAGGTTTTGGGTGAGTGAAATGATGCTGTCAAAGCTATGTTTTAGGAAGTTATATGGGAGGTCTTGGAAGAGGAAAAACAAGCAGTCCAATCATGTTGCTATCACTAAAGCGGAGGCATAAACTAACAAAGGCATAAAGTAAGGCATTAATTATAAAAATGAAATTAGAATAAATGTGTCTATTACCACGGATTCTGGCAGAGCTGACATCGTGCTGTATAAGTCAGGACCTCGACTGGAAGAGTTGATTTCTTTAGCCAAAGCCCTGCTTTACCTTAGAAGGTTCATTTGCACCACCTTTTCATTTAGGTGATTTTTCAGGATGTTGACTCAAAAACAACATTTTTTTTTTCCTGACTCAACATATCTAAACCACAATTTCGAATGTCTCTGGGAGGAAGATAGTATATTATTCATATTGTGCTGAAGAGACCAAGGAATCAATTGCTTGAATGGGATGAATTATGAAGAGGAAGCATATGCTAATGAGTTGCTTAAAATTGGTGCTTGGAGAGGTCACAAATGAAAAACAGTCCTATCGTGCCATAAAATCAAAGCCATAGGACTCAAACAGAAAATCAGAGAAAATAGACCTTTTTATATCCTGAGCTATTTTTGCACCAACCCTTTCCAAAGACAATTACAAAATAGAAAGAGTAGGTCATCATGTGAAATTTGATTGAAGAGCTGCTGTTCTCTAACATTGCTGGGTTAAATTCTTATACCTCTACTCATCTGGGAGTTGCTAGATTCTGAGGTATTAGAGAAAAAAGCGTATACGTGTATAAAACCTTAGGATATTCAACAGAAGTTGCCTTTGTTTCATTTTAACATGTTCAAGAAGGAAAATCACGGGATGGCTATAGACCTTGCTAAGTCTGTGGACACAGAAGGTACTGGGATCTTAAACACCAAAACTGGAAATCAGGTTTTCTAACGGAGTCACCATTTAGAACCTTTCTCCTTTAATGTTGATAAGCCTGGTACAAAGCTTTCATACCAGAGCACTGTGGACCACTGCATGTCACAAATGGGTTGTACATGGCTGAGATATTGATCTTTTTGGTCCTCAAGTTGTCAGAGCCTCCTCCCTTTACTCTAGTTTGCTGTACAAATATTCATAATTTTCAGTATGTACCATGGTGTGAAAAAGTTGGCGGTCTTATTGAAGCACTGAGATGGGGTCTGCAGATTAGTCAATGTTATGCTAATAAAGACACAGGGGAGTCTTTATGAGAATAGTAATAATAAAATTTATGCTTACTTCCATGGTATTTACCATATGCCTGACAGTGTTCTAAGTATATTTTATTTAACCAACCTAATCCCACAACAACCCTATGAAGTAGTGACTATTAATGTACTCATTTTATAAATGGAGGAAAATGGAAAGGTTAAAGTCAAGGTCACTAAGCTGGTAATTGGAAGAGTTGGGATTCCAACCTCAGATGTCTGGCTCCCAGAGTCCTCATATCAGCTGCCTTTTATATAAAAATTTAAAGGAAAGGCTCTGATAAGAGACCACTGGTCTAGCACTAGGGAGTGGCAGATAAGCACTGGGAGCCCAAAGGAGGAAACAGTAAATTGTTAGTCCAGAGACATATTAAGGGTCAGAACTGGCTATCAAACAGTTGCCGGTTTGTAATAAGGTAAATAGAGAATAGGATTTAGGTTCAAAAATTAAGATAAGGCCAAAGAGCCTTGAAAATCAAAAGGAGTGTTTAAGATGAAGAGGAAAGTTACCAGAAGAAACCAGAGTCAAGCTAATAAAGAACAACAGGCATATGAATAATAGAATGGCAGATAGTTTTCATGGACATTATTAAACTGAAGGTACCTACAGTAGTAGTTCTCAGCTGGGAGCAATTTGCCCCCCAGAGGTGATTTGGCAATGTCTGGAGACATTTTCGGTTGCACAGTTTGGTGGGGAAGGGGTGGGGTATGTTTGCTACTGGTATCCAGTAGCTAGGAGCCAGGGATGATGCTAAACCTCCTACGATGCATAGGACACCCTCTTCGCACCCCAACCGAGAATTATCAGGCCCAAAATGTCAAGAGTGCTGGTATAGAGAAACTGCAGCTTAGAGGCAGCCCGACCAGGCAGCCCCTATAGCTGATATTGGCTGATGACAATGATGATGAAGATGATGAAGATGATGACGATGATGATGATGATGATGAAGAAGAGGAGGAAGAGGAGGAATGAATTACAATACCCCCCAAAAAACGTAAAAGCAGAATCTACTATTTTTGAGTGCTTTCTAGGCACTGTACAAAGCTGTTTATTACATTATCTTGTTTAATTTTTCAAAGCAAAAACATTCTTCAAAGGTAGATGCTATTACTAGTCCCACTTTACACATGTGGAAAACGATGCTCAGAGAAGTCAATTACCTTGTCCACGATCACATAACTAGTAAATGACCCAATCAGGATTCATATCGAAGTCTGCCTGACCCCAGAGACCATTATAGCCTATGGTTTGTGCGCAAATGGCTAAGGGTTTACATTTGGTTCAACAGTCAGAAGCAAGAATTAGACACAAAGATTAAACCCTTTCCAGGTACTTGGGGGTATGTGTGGGTGGTGTGGGGAGGGTGCTATGAAGGAGAATTTGAGGAAACAAACCACTTACATAAATCAAGGAATTTTTCAAAAAGATTCTGGCATCACTCAACAAGTAGGTCTATATGCCATTTAATGAAAAGGACCATTGAGAATGAGCTTATTTCAAACTCAATTCCACATTCGCATCCCTTCTGGATTTGGCAGTTAGCCTTCTTTCTCACCGAGGACAACCTGTGTATTATATCTGCTAAAAGTGAAGAAGGCTCTTTAAAATTGTCCCTCTCAACAATTCTACCTGGAGAAAAATAGCTACATTTACTATTCTTTTCAATGCTAAATTATTACACAATGAAGTCCTTAAAAGACACCTGCTTTTAAACTAGGGTAGACCCACCTCCCAAACCCCTCCTTATCCTTGAGCTGCTTTACGGTATCCAGAGGCCAGGCTGTGTCTTGGAAATAACACAGCCACATTCAGTCAAAGCCAGCTCTACCCCAGCTAGCTTGTGATGCTGCTGTTGGTCCTGTGCCCCCCAAAACCAGCATTACAAAGGCCTGACAGTCTTCCTCAGGGCCTTTCAAGTCAGATCCCATTTTCCTGCTCCCACAAAATGAAGCCTCAGTCAGTATGAAGTCTACTTCCCATTTGGCAGAAGGCTCTCCAGTGACAATGAAAATGACGGTACTTTTTTTCCTGATAGATTTCAGAACTTATTCATAGGCAGAGCTTTTGTTTCCTCATGGGTTATACTAGTGCAGAGAAGTAAGTATCTGAGCACTCCAGTAGTTTTCTTTTTTTCTTATTTTTACAACCAGAAAGAAAAATCACTGCTCATAGAAATCAAAAGTGAAATGCCTGGAGTTCATCCACTGCATTGTGTGTGCAAAGCTCTCAATATTATCCAACTCTTTTCATTTCATTTTATTTTCCTGGGACACAGAATCATTGACTTCTGGTTTATGGGAGTTATTAAACTGCATTTCCTAATACAATCAGAGTTTATTAGGCCTAAGTGAGAGACAGCTCATTCAAGAGCCTTGCAGGCTTTCTATTCAGTGGTTTCTGCTTAAGATAAAGCTTGTTTTTTTGTTTTTTTAACTTTATAGCACTATATAAGTAAGGGATAGTTTAAGAAAAGCTTAGAGTAGGCTTCAGTGATATCACAGATATTAGGTACACTCCTGGCCTTAATGGTCCAGATAATAACTTCCTGTCTAAAGCCTGCCACAAAGGAGACAGTAGATATGCCCTGAGCTTCAAATAACTTCTTATTACACTGTTGGTGTGGACTTTATATTGCTCCCTGGAATGGAAATGCAGACAAATGGCTTAAGTCTATTCCTGTAGTTATGTTATGACTAGCACACTCCAGTGTTGAAGTCTTTTAATTTGCAATTAGAGAAGTAGCCCAATTAAATTTCTAACTGCCTCCTGAGGGATACATTCTGTTGTATATCCAAGGGTGTGAGAAGAAGATGGTAACATCTGGAGGAATGAGGAACAACACGTTGTTTTAGTCAATGGCCTAAAATGCCATTATTATGCTCAGAGCAGGAAGATGCTAATTGGGAAATATTGATTTTGCGTCCTTTTTATATATGCTATAGAGTCTGTGAGATGAAAAAAGGCAACAGCCTTTAGATAACTAGATTGATACTTAGTTTTTTTCCTTCAAAGTATTAAAGCCTCAGAAGGCTGTGGGTCTCAGAAGGGCAGGAGGGCCTCATGCTAAGACCTCATTCACGTGATACAGTAGAAATATACTATGAGTTACATAGATGAAAATCCTGAGCTTAACTAACATATAGATAAAATAATAATTATTCACCACATGAACTCATCTCTCTGGTGATCCTTCAGTGAGCTTCTCTAGTCTGCTTGTTTGCTCATATTGGAAAACAAAAAGGTACGAAATAGATAATTGAGTAGGCATCTGGTAAGTGATTTTTAAACAAAGGTGATTATGATAAAAGGCATTGACTTCTTACATGCATTCAAGTATTTATAGATTATGATCCAGAATTAAATGTGGATCAGTAGGGAGATTATTCATCCTAAAATTGTTTTGAAAAAATGAAACTCAGTTCTCATTTTTTATATTTACTGACAGGTTGTACCTTATAAATCTTTGTTGTCTGGGACGGTAAATAAGACATTCAGTTTTGCAATATTCGATGAAGCAAGACAATCAACTCTGCTTCGAAGAAAAAGCCACCTTTGAGGATTATAGAGATCTGTAAGAAGACATAGCCACTTCTACAAATTTTCAGATCTACATTTCATGACATTGTATTTAAGTTCAGTGCCTATCATAGATAAAAGTGTAAGGTATATGAAGATTGCCTTTGAAAGGCTGTTTCACATTTCCCCCATGTTCAAACCAGGGCTAGTTATGGCGTATAACCAGGGCTCTCAGCATATCTTGGTTTCTCCGTCAGTGAAACTCTTCTGGAGGGCAGACAGGACAGTTTATACATAAGAGATGTTAGGAGGATCTTGGTTTCGGATGCTCCCTTTCCTAACCACTTCAAGTCTTTAGTAAAGTCAAGTGTCCTTGTCCTACAAATGCACTATACTGGATTGAAATGTCAACATTAGAATTTCAGAGGGAGCGATCTGTATGAGGAGCAGAAAGTTTGAATTGCTGACATTTATGGGGTGTTTATTTTATGCCAGACAGTGAAATACAGCACTTTACATGGATTAACTCATTAATCCTTACAACACAGATATGAGGTCAACAGCTTTATGAGGTATGCACAATTATTATCCGACTTTACAGACAAGAAAGCTGAAGCACAGAGAGATTAAGTTACTTGCCTAAGATCACAGAGCTAGTAACCAGCTAAGCAGAAATTCAAACCTAAGTCTGCCTCTAGAGCCTATGCTTTATGTCACTATACTTTACTCTGTTTTTGTCCTATTATCATTTCTTAATTTAAAAAGGAATATATATTCATTGCAGAAAATTTGGCCAATAATGAAAAGTAAAAAAAAAAAAATTATTTATTTGGCAAAGCCACCAGCATAAATAATCACTGTCAAATTTTAAGTACTCAGGTATCTTTCCAGACACACACACGTACGCACACACTTTTTATGAAAACAAAGTCAAATTGTAATATTGTTTTATTAAAGCGATACACCCTTTGACCCAATGGTTTAATTTGTAAGCATCTACACTAAAGAAAAATATCCACCTGTGAAGAAAAAACTATGTGGGTACAGACCTATCAAATAGTTATTTACTATGGACCAAGGTGGAAAGAATTTAAATGTCCATCATGGTACATTTACTCAATGAATCATTACATACTCATTAAAATCATGATTATGAGAACTCAGTAACAGTTTGGGAAATGTTTATGACATGATATTAAGTTTTTAAAACCAGCATACCAAATTGTAAGGACAATATGATTACAACTGTGTAACATTTATGGATAGGAGAAAAAGACTGAAATGAAATACATCAAAATGTTAATAGAAGTTTTATAAGCATAGTGGCATTGGGGTAAATCCTTTTAAATTCATTCTATATTTTACAAATGTTTGCTATACAGTTTTTCTAATTAACTGTTTTCCAATTAAAAGACATAAAAAGGAAAAAAAACCATTCTGCAAAGAACATATTACCTACATATAAGGCTAGCCTTGCCTTGCTTGATGGAGAGTCAGAAATGCACTAGCTATATCTAATGACTTTCTGAGGATAAATGGGCCTTCCAAGGACTATACCTCTTCAACACAGCTACCCGAACAACCTTGTGTAGAATGTTTTCTATTTTCGAAGATTCCTCATTTTTTTCAAGAGTAGCTATGTCAGATCTATTGCCTAGGTTTCAGAATGCAGCGAATTGCTATACTTTCCTGTTATTCTTTTAAGATTAAACATGATATATGAGACCTTGGAAAGATAGAAATGAGGTCTTCCTTATTTTGGAGTAGGATTTTTCAAAATTTATCCCCCGAAGTAATATAGTGTCAGAACAAATTGCCAGGGCCTTCTGACTTAAAAGTTAAATTTAATTGCAACATGCCTTTTATTTCTCTTTAAATCAACCAATAAACGGTATATGCTGTGTCTTAATTGAGATTAAATAAATAAGAAACAAGTTTAATCTTACTATGGAATTGATATTTTTTAACATTTTGTCCCCAAAAGTTACATCCTATCTGTTTTGACTACTGCCTCAGATTTATAGTTATAAATATAGCTGGTTTGTCTGGTTCATTAATGGTTAAAACAGAATGGACTGAGTTTGCTCTGAGGCTATATTTTCCACATCCCATTCTACTGTGTGGCTACACTGTGATGACCCTCGCTTCTCAGCAAAAGCCTTTGGGGACAATTGTACCAGATGTGGCCCACAAGCATCAGCAGGATTTTCTTGTGGAAAGTTGTAAAGAAATTGGAGAGAAAACTATGGGTAATGGTGGGGAAAAAATCAGATAATTAAAAACATGGATAATGAAATATTTCAGTATAGACACTTCTATGAAATTACTGAATTACAAGCTCTGCCCGTAAGATGTAAATACCAATTCTAAACATTTGTCACGTGGCTATATAATAAAGGATTTTGCTTTATACATAAACCAAAGTAGTAAAGTAATATCTTGGCCGGGCGTGGTGGCTCCCGCCTGTAATCCTAGCACTCTGGGAGGCCGAGGCGGGTGGATTGTTTGAGCTCAGGAGTTCGAAACCAGCCTGAGCAAGAGCGAGACCCCGTCTCTACTAAAAATTGAAAGAAATTAATTGGACAACTAAAAATATATAGAAAAAATTAGCCGGGCATGGTGGCACATGCCTGTAGTCCCAGCTACTCGGGAGGCTGAGGCAGGAGGATTGCTTGAGCCCAGGAGTTTGAGGTTGCTGTGAGCTAGGCTGACGCCACGGCACTCTAGCCCAGGCAACACAGCGAGACTCTGTCTTAAAAAAAAAAAAAAAAAAAAAAAAAGTAAAGTAATATCTTGTTTACAGGCCAGCTGGAGATTAGTTTAAAACACCAGTCAATTAAGAGTTAATTCAGGTAACTTTCTAGGTGACTTCTCTCTTTTGCCTTCCTTTCTTCTCATTGAAAATATCTAGAGGAAGGAAAGGGTAGGTAAACAATCATGCTGATTTTTCAAAGTCCTGTGTACTTGCTTTCAAAACAATTCTCAGTAAAGAACAATACAAACAACAGAAAGTGAATGTGCAAGTGTGTAAGAGGCAATTAAAGTCTTGACATTTGTTGAACGAGGGGAATTCTTCTTACAATACATTCTTCACTTAGGCAGACAGAAAGGAAGGGATTACAAGTGTGTATGAACAACCACTTAGAATTTCTGTCAGGACTGAGGTTACAATTTAAATGAGACAATACACAAAAATCCACACATTCTTCAGAGCACAAGAAAGTCTGTACTGAAGTGCCTGGTTATGATGTGTAGGCCTTGTCCCATGCCTGGTTTTCTCTAATTTCAGTCAGTTATATTCACAATCAATGAGATAGATGCAGTTAAATAAAAGTCATTTATTCATTCAACAAGAATTTATTGAATACATACCATAAGACAGGCAGGAACTATTTAGGCACTGGCAATATGTGAGTGAACGAGAGACAAAAATCCATGTTTACATTGTAGTGGGGGAAGACAGACAACAAACAATAAGCAAAATGAAGAAGTAAATTTCATAGACTACTGGAAAGTGATAAATGGTATGAATAAAAGGAAAACCTAGATCAGGGTAAGGTGGATTGAGAGTGTGAGGAGATGGGAGTGGGGTGGGGGAAAGTTGCATATTAAACAGGTTTAAAACGTCCCGGCCTAATGCTGAGGTGTGTTCTATGTGTTCAGTGAACAGTAAGGTGGCCAGTGTGGCTGAAGTGAAGGCGGTTAAGGAGAGGGGAACAGGAGATGAAGTCACAGAGGTATCAAGATGCCAGATGTATATGGTCATATGGGCCATTACAGGAGCCTCAGCTTTTATTCTCAGTACAGCAGGAGACCAGTGGGGAAGGAGGTTTTTGCAGTAAATCAGACAAGAGAGGACGGTGAGGTGAGAATGGCGAGGAGTCCTCAGATCCTGGAAATATTTTGAAGTTAGAGCCAAGATGATTTCCTGAAGGGTTGGTTGTGTTGTGTGAGAGAAGGAGAATGAGTCAAGGATAACTACAAAATTTTTGGTCTGACCAACTAGAAGGACGGAGTTCCCATCAACTGAGATGGGGAAGACTGTAGGTTTTATGGCGATACCAGGAATTCAATTTTGGAAGTGTTACATTTGAGAAGTTTATTAGACTTCCATGTGTAAATGTGGAGCTGGTAATTGGATAGATATTTAATAACAGAGGTAATAACTTCAGAGTCATCAGCATATAGAAATTACTTAAAGGAATAAATATAGACAGAAAAGAAAGGCAAACCCAAGGATTAAGCCTGGGGCATTCCAAAGCTTAAATGTTGAACAGATGAGTAGAAATGAACAAGGAAAACTAAGGAGCAGCAGCCTAAGTAAGGTACAATGGTCTTTGGTGCACATGCGTGTGCGCTCACACATGTGTGCATGCTTTCTCTTTCTCTGTGGGGAGGTAGGGGTGGGATTAGGGAATGATAATAAAACACGTACCAACTTTTAGTCAGATTTATCATTGTTTTTATATCTCTACAATGTACTCCCGTTATTGCCTGCACCCAGAGTGGCCTGCTTCCACGGCCCCAGCCTTAGTATGCCACTGAGGATGTGTTGCACACTCTAGTATAAAATACGAAATAATTAAGCAACCTGGCTTTTGACTATGGGTATTGTTCACCATTTTTGCATCTGATTGGTATCTGCCTTGGTTTATCTTAATTCTAATTAGAAGCCTCCATCACCAGGTTTCCTTTGAGCTTTTGAGCAGACAGGTGGTTTCCGAGATGACTGACATATCTGCCCTGTACTTGGCCTGGTATAAACGTAAGCGCCTCCTAAGGATAACATTGGATAATGATTAGAAAAATCAGAGATTTTGATTGTTTAAAAATGATCTTTCACTTTGATGTTTTAGTTTCAAATGTGTCTCCCCTCATCCTCATCCCCATACCTACCACATATCTCCATAACTTCCCCACCATCTCCCTATCTTCAGTTCCTTTCCAAATACTCCAAACACTCCTAATTATGAGATTCTGAAAATACATCTGCTGAGAGAGTTCCAACAACTAAAAGCTGAACTAGCTATTTATTTGGAGGCTTTACTGATAAATGCTTCTCTATTTGTTTTAGGGAACTCCTACACTTTCCAAAAAGGAACCAAGATAACAGAGTAGAGCATCCAAGAGAAACCACCAAAAACAATACTAGTCTTCTGGGTCAAACAACTGGAATCTGCCCTGGCAGGAGTAGCCTAGACACTAGCACCACCTCCCGGTTGGGGGCCACATGTCAAACAGTTTGCTATTGGTGTTTTAAATGAACAGGTAGTTAAACTGCTTCACACAATCAATTGTAGAGGGAAATGAGGGCAGCCAAAGATGCTGAGGGAGAAGAAAAATAACAATAATGATGGAAAAGGTCATTCTTCAGAAGCCCGACTCTTTTCAAACACGGTATTGCTGGGCCCGTCAGGAGCAGGGCAGTAGCAATTGGACTCCCCTGGGTGTCGCCATAGAACCAGCCTGTCTGCAATACTATGATGATGGAATTGCAAGCACTTTCAAAAATTACAGAGTACCACAGGCTCTGGCAAAGAGATCATGGTAGAAGAGTGACCGGCAGGAAGCAGGTATAACCTGTCAACCTACACAAAGGTTCGGGTTCCAAGAAACAAACACTGAAGCTTTAGATTCAGCTAAAGGAAATCCATCAAAAGGAGTACAGGAACAGCTTCTATGTTTGTTGCACTATTGTAGGTGCTGTGCCTGATAAAGAAGCAAGGCCTGTTCTTTCTCTCTAAACTATTCGCAGGTTGACCCCTTCACCAACAAAGAGTATATGCGTACCTCTAGCTACGATCCTGGCAGTAATATGAACTAAGACAAACTCCCACTATATCTTGTTCTAAGCTAGTAGAAAGAGTAGGTAATGGAAACATCAAAACAGGGCTTCTGGACCTGCCTGCAGCACGCATGGCCCAGCCCAGCCCAATATTATGTTTTATAATAGAGAATAAAGAAACATGTGACGGGAAGGCGTGATTGATTTCCTAAAACATTCTAGTTTCTCCTAAAATCCATGTTTTGTCATTCATAAATTTATCAAATGTGTTTATTTAAAGTTCTAAATTTATTTGAAGCTGTTAATACTTCCAGATAGGTACTCCTACCCATTTAGAGTAACAAGTCTATTTATCAGTTTTATATTTAATTCTTTCGATAATCAAGGGACCCTCTCTTTATTTGTCCCAGGGTCTGGAGTTTGAACAAAATAAGTCCCCCCATTCTCCCTCTTTAACACCTCTATACTCATAGTATTTGCAACAAATTCATTATTTAGGAGGCAAACATCAAAATAAAGCAACTTTGTTTCACATTTTATATATTCTGTCCATTCTTCAAAGCTCTGATCAAATCCCCTTTTCCTCTGTGAATTCTCTTCTGGTCACTCTAAGGGACCTCTCCTTTCTCTCATCATGTGACAACCTAATTGCCTGGTCCACTTTTCTGTGTTATTCTTCTCATACTCTACTTTGGGTTGTTATGAAATAATATCACACACATACATATTATGTTTCCAAGCCAGGTTATTAACTTCTGAGGACAAGACGTTCAGTTTGAAATATTGCTCGACAACCTATTAGATGCAAGGTACTAGCTCAACACCATGGGGGACAGAGCAAAAATACAGTGAACATGGAGAGTATATGTCCATTTTAAAGGCTGTTACATTTAAAAAAATAAATAATTATACTATTGAAACGAACACAGCTGGCCTGTAGGCTGCCAGTTTGTAATTACTGGTCTGAACTCAGGTGTTAGAGGTGGAAAGGGAAAAGAGAGAGTTCGTAGGAAAGGTAGAATTAGTAGGCTGTGAAAGCCGATTCAATATGTGGTGGGAAGGAAGAAATGGCATCAGAGATGTCTAGGTTTTTAACCTGGAGGACGTGGAATATGGCGGTGCCATTTACCAAGAAACGATATAAGGAAGGAGGAGCAGGTTTGGGGGCGGAGTTGGGGATTAGGGAGAAGATAACATGCGTGGTTTGGATCACAAAGAAGGTATCAGCAGAGTAGCCCCAATGGCGATGTCAGTAGGCCACCTGGAAGTTTGTATCTGGAATTCAGGAGAGAAGCTAGAGGTAGAGATTAGGAGACACAAATGTAGAGATCATGCTGAATATGGGATATTACCCAGGGAGAGTAAAGAACAAGAGAAGAACCAAGGATAAAGCCCTGGAAAACAGCTAAATTTTAAAAGTATGTTAGAGAAAGAGAAGAGTGCACCTACGAATAAAGAACAGAACCGAGAGAAGGTAGTGCCTCAGGACCCAAAGCAGAAAAAAAGTTGTAAGGAATAGCATAGCCTTGAAAGACTATCAAAACGTTTGGTACATAATAGGCAAGCAATACAGATTTATTGAATGAATGAGTGATACCTTGAAAGATCCACAGCATAGAAGGCAAGAAATTCAGGCCCCATCAGAATCCTTTGCGGAAGGACACAAGCATCTTTGCTACCGTCAGCAACTGGGCATCTCAATTATGACTCTGCAGTGCATGAGAGATGCTATCATTTTACGACTTTACCTTATCTGTTCTGTAAGGCACAAGAAACCTCCTGCTTGGATCACAATCATTTTCTTTTGAGCTGAATGGCTCTCTGATCACTTGTATTTTCAAAATGGAAAATGTGTGGCTATTCACTGGTACTATAACTGGTACTATAACTCAGTTGGTTTCTGTCAGTCTCAAGGTTTGTGAAGGGCTGCAGAAATTTCCTTCATAGCAGCCATGAAAGTTCTAAATGAGAAATATTTCATCTTAACCAATAAGTGTACTCATTTGGGTATGCATTTTTTATGGGCAAACATTCCTCTGTTAGAGCAAAAAGATGTCTCCAGAGCAAATCTAAGGACCCTAACTTCTCTCACCTGTGTTTTTTGTTATTGTGTGGTGAGAGCAGAATTCGCTGTGTACAAGGTTTGCTAGAACAAGACAACAGTAAAGCTTAGTTTGTGCCTTCCTTCCAGGGAATCCTCTATTTTCAGCGATTTGACCACAATCTATCCCTTCCGGTCCTAATTCAAAAGTGGCTGTACCAAATCAGTACAACTTTTATTAAAAATGGATCCAACTACTAGAGGTAGTCAACTGGAAATATTTTCATCTAAGTTTTCGAATCCTGTAAAAATGGGTTTTATACGTGTGTGTCTGTGCTCTCACATGCTCGGATACCTCAGACATTCATTTAAAATCTCTGTTCTGGGCCTGACCTATGTCCTGGTTCAATGCCATGGCTTTTTTTCTAAGTTTGAAATAAGTAGGCAAAGATCTAGGAGCAAAAGCAATGTTGTGGCTGCCAGGAGAACAAAAAATTTATCAGAAATGAGCACTCACTTTTTCCTTTGCTACTACTGAGAGGAGCTCTTTATGTGACACAGCTCTATGCCATATTGTGGCACCAGTTAATTCGGAGTTAGCTTAATCATCAGTTGGCAGAATGTACCCACTTATATACAAACATATTAATATAACTTTTTTAAGGGAAGGAACCTGGCTCTGCCTACTGAACAGCTATGGAATATCTAATCTGGGTAAGAGTTAGAGGCCAGGATCAGAAACAAGGACAAAAAGGGTCAAATTCATGGCAAAGACATCAATGAAAGGTCACTAAACTGAGGGCAGTAACATAGAAGTGCCTGGAATATAGGAGGCAGAGGAATAAGGATCTGAGTAGAAGGCCTGGCTGGGAAGACACCATTCTAGAAGATTGTACCTTTAGGCTTTCCTATACCATGCTGCTCCAAGTCTTACCTTTGTTTTAAGGACTCATCTTAGCATATCCAGTTACCCTGCTGGATTATGCCAATGCTTCACTTTAAGAAAAGCTCTATATAAAATACATATTCATTTCTTCTTCCAATAAACAAGTTTTCCAACATCGTTGCATGTTTTTACCATATGAAGTATATATGTGTGTGCACACAAATACGTGCAGGATTCGAGTGGTGAATAAAACACTGAAGTTCATCCTAGAAGAAAAAAGACTACGATGCTAATTCACATACTAGGAGCCCAAGTCAATATGTGCAAGATTTCATGAGTGGAACGCATTAAGGGTTTAGCAAAATAGAGAGAGATTGCTCCCAAAATCAGGGTGCAGAAAAGAATTTTTTAGTGGAGAACATTTGAAAAGCAAATGAAATAATAAAGTATGAAAAAAAAGAGACAATGGCAAGATAGAGAGTGGATCAAAGGCAGAAAAATCAGCACAAGCAGCGACAGGTAGGCAGAAAGGAACGGTGCATGTTCAAAGTATACATTAAAAATAAAATCCTAAGGCTCACTGTCAACTGAATAACTGAATGAACCATTTTTTGGCCAAGGGAACCAAGAAAAATCTCAAAACTGAGTTCCTGGCCATGAAGGGAAGGGAGGTTGGACACAACTTGTTATACTCCTTCACTTTTGGCGTTTAGATACAACAATTCACCAGCATTAATGTCTGTTAAAATAGAGATCACAAAACAGACAAAACAGATTCTTTATGACAATAAGATACTAAATTATTAACAGGACCTAAAGCCATGCAAGGCAAAGATTAAATTACTCCTGCAGGCCATCAATTTGCTTAAACAGATCACTTGAGTCTATATAGAGTCTATATATTGTGGCTTGTATCTGATTAACAGGCTTCCTTAACTTAAAATATTCCAAGCCTTTAGCCAAAGCCTTATTTATTTAACTAAGTACAAATCAAAGAATCTCTAAACCCACCTATAACCTGTACGCTCCCCCTCCCCTTAAAGATGTCCCACATTTTCAGGTCAAACCAATGTATACTTTCCATGTATTGATTTATGGTTTTACCTGCAATTCCTATATTCCTAAAATGTATAAAACTAAACTGTAACCCAACTACCTTGGGAACACTAACTCAAGCGTTCTTGGGGAGGGGGGGTTTCCCCTGGCGTACGGTCACACATATTTGGTGCAGAATAAATGTCTTTAAATTATTTTACAGAATTTGGGTTTTTCCCCCCTCATTAACGAGAGAATCACCATAGCAATCCAAATGAATTAAAGCAGAATATTCCTGTTAGGGACCAGCAGCAAACACAGATGAACCAAATTAAAGTCTTAGCCCAGTGGTTCTTAAACATTTATGTGCATCTGTATTACTTGGGGGAGGGTACTTGTTAAAAATGAAGATTTGGGGGACATAGGAACACGCACACACTGCTGGTGGGACTGCAAATTAGTACAACATCTATGGAAAGTAATGTGGAGATACCTTCGAAGAACTAAAAGTAGAACTACCATTTGATCCAGCAATCCCACTGCTGGGTTTTTACCCAAAAGATAAAAAAAAGACATTCTATAATAAAGACATCTGCACTCAAATGTTTATAGCAGCACAATTCACAATTGCAAAGATATGGAATCAACCCAAGTGCCCATCAATCCATGAGTGGATTAATAAAATGTGGTATATGTATACCATGGAGTTCTACTCAGCCACAAAAAACAATGGTAAACTAATACTCCTTGTATTATCCTGAATGGAGCTGGAGTCCATTCCTCGAAGTGAAGTATCACAAGAATGGAAAAACAAACACCATACGTACTCACCATTGAATTGGCACTAACTGATCAACACTTATGTGCACATATGGAAGTAACATTCAT
>RJWJ010009038.1:0-51516 GCA_004363605.1 Indri indri | reverse complement strand
GTGTAAATTCCTGTCTCACTCTTCCCTCCCTTAAAGTGCCTACTTGTGGTTCTGCTGGAGGGTTTGCTTGCCATCCTGCAGGGTGACCAGCCTACAGGCTACAACCTTTTATAAGAAAGAGCTCTCCTCTTCAAATTTATGAACTTTATGATTCTTCAGTTGACAATATTTAGAAATTTAATTGGTACTTTTATATTCATATTGCGTGCATGCTACTGCTAAACTTCACATTTTCTAATCATTTTTACTAGATTCCCTGAGATTTTATATATACAAGATCAAATCATTTACAAATAAAATTTTTCTTTCTTTGTTTCTAATATAGATGCCTTTTACTTTTCTCGCCTATTTCCTTTGACTAGAATTTCCAGTAAAATATGAATAGAAGGGGCAAAAGTAGACATCCTTGTCTTGTTACTAATCTTAGGAGGAAAGAATGCAATTGAAGGAAATCAAAATATTTTACCCCAAAATATATTTCTTTGACATAGTTCAAGATGGCTATTCAGAAGAGCTAGAAATACAAGAATAGCTAAAAAGTTGTCTTTTGTGAGGAAGATTTGCACCTATAGAAAAAAAAAAAAAAGTATGCATCGATGCAGCCAGGCTAGCTCTGAGAGCTGATCTTGGAAAAATTAACTGAAAGTCTGACACTTTAAAGGTCTGAATGAAACATTCACCATCTATTCTGTCTGAAGGCTACTATCTGTGACGTTTCATCTACATAACAAGACTGCCTTGCTAGTTAGGCCTCCTTCTCTACCCCTCATTCCACCACCTGTTTTGCCATGATCCAAATCCCCATTCTTTCTGTAACCTCTAGATGGTAAATAAGCTTCTGTACCCCATTGAAGGGTTGGGATAATTACTTTGAGGTTCTTCCCCTTGCGTGTTAATACATTTGTGTGTCATTTCTTCTATTAACCTGCCTTTCGTCTGTTGATTATTTGAGAGAATATTCAGAGGGTGAAGGGGAAGTACTCCCTTGGCCACTACACAATCTTTTACCATAAATATGTTAGCTGTGAATTTCTGTAGATGTTCTTTACCAGGTAGAGGCAATTTCCTTTTATTCCTAGTTTGTTTAGTGTTTTTATCTCAAAAGCTTGCTGGATTTTCTCAAATCTTTTTTTTTCCATCCATTGAGATAATTCAGTGGTTTTTGCCTTTTAATCTATTAATATGGTGTAAGATATTGATTTATTTTTAATGTTAAAACAATCTTTATTGCCCTGGGATAAATCTTACTTGGTCATAAATGATACTCCTTTTTCAAGTTTCTAGATTCAGTTTGCTAGTATTTTTTGAGGATTTTTGTGTCAGTATTTATAGGAATATTGGTCTATAATTTGCTTTCCTTGTAATGTCTTTGTTTGCTTTTAGTATTAGGGTAATACTGGCCTCATAGAATTACTTATAAAGTATTTCTTCCACTTTAATTTTTTGAAGATTTTGTGAAAAAATTGCTATTAATTCTTTTTTAAATGTGTGGTAGAATTCAATGGTGAAGCCAACTAACTCTGGGTTTTACTTTGTGAGTTTTGGGAAATATTTCTTAAACCTTCTTATTTATAATAACCTTGACAATTTTGAGGAGTATTGGATAGATGTTTTGTATAATTCCTCTCTATTTGGGATTTTTCTATTTTTTTTTTTTTTTATGCTTAAACTGGGGTTATGCATGTTTTGACAGGAAGAGATGAAGTGCCAATTTAATCACATCATTCCAAGGGCATATGCTACCAACACAACATCGCCATTGATATTAACCTTAATTAACAGATTGAAGTAGTATTTGCCAGCCTTCTTCACTGTAAAGTTACACTTTCATTCCCACATTTTACAGTATACCCTTCGGAAAGAAGTCTCTATATTCAATCCACATTTAATGAGCAGGGAGTTATACACCTCCACCTTGATGATATGGTATTTATACAAATTACTTAGATTCTTCAGCATGAGAAATTTATTTCTCCTTCCCTATTAATTTCTTCAATTGTTTATTTATTTCAACATGGGTTTATGGATATTTATTCAATACTTGAGTTATAATCAAATACAGATTTATTTATATTTTTGCTCAAATTGTTCCAGTTTTGGCGACTGGGAGCTCTTTCATTTGGCTCTTGGGTCTTTTTGACATACTAAGCTCACTGTGGATATTATTATCACTATTATCATTGTTATTATTACTTTAGCATTTCCTTACTTTCTGGTATTATGAGATGATCCGGGCTCATCTTGAATATTTGCTGTCCCAGTCCTTTGATCAGCCATTTGTACAATGAACTCTGGTTCCTTTTATTGGAGAATGGTATTAAAAACTCAGATCCAGGCCCTAGACATATACATTGCTGCTGAGGTGTCTAAAACTTCTCAACTGACAGAGCAAGGAAATAAATGTGTGCATACTAATCTATGTATATACACATATCTATAAATATTTCTATGTGTAGCCATCTGTATCTATATGAAACTAAACATGCATTCACATTTATGTCTCCAACTCTAACCTATTACCACATTCTCGTCCCCTCCCTTTGCTTTTCTGTAACTTCCCACTTAATGCATTTTTGTTTTGTTTTGTTTTTTAAGTAATTCAATCTGTTTGCTTGATGTAAGTTCTGGTTATTTATTTTTTCTTGAGTCGATTTCCTTAGTCTGTATGTTTCTTAGAATTTATCCATTTAGTCTATTTAATCTCTATAAGAGACAAGAAAAACCAAACTATTTCTTCACACTCACCACTCAACACAGAACACTTCTATGAATAAAACGTGTGTGAGTTTTTCCCCACACTAAGCAATTCTCCAGCAGATGCCAACTGAGTGTCATAGAATCCAGTTCAATTTTGACACTACCTGGAGTTAGAACTAGAGTCAGATCCCACTGATTAAGGCCTCTGTCCCACAAGACTGCCCCTACTTCAGACACAAATCACAAGTAGTAGGTTGTCACCTCTATTGCTGACCGATTAGCTATAAAGAGGGGTTTTAACAACCCCCTACTCAGGTTTTATTAACTTGCGAGGGTGACTCACAGAACTCAGGAAAATATTTACTTATGTTTACTGGTTTATAATATTAATAAAAGGTACAATAAAAAATACAGCTGAACAGCCAGATGAAGAGCTACATAGAGTGAGGTTTGGAAGGGTCCTGAGTACAGGACCTTCTGTCCCTATGCAGTTGGAGTGTGCCACCCTCCCAGCACTTAGATGTGCTCATCGGTTTGAAAGCTCTTGGAAGACTCAGGGATTTTTATGAAGGCTTCATCATGTAGGCATGATTGATTATTATCACAATTTCCAGTCCTTCTTCCCTGTCCAGAGACTAGAGTATGGACTGAAAGTTTCAAGTTCCTGATCATGGTTTGGTCTTTCTGGTCGATGGCTCTCATCCAGGAGCCCACTAAGAGTCGCTGCTTTGAAACCAAAGACTCTCCTATCACTGAGGAAATTCAACTGGTGTAAGGAGCTCTATGTCAGGAACTGGTGTCAAAGACAAGATATTAGAAAAAAAAAAGATTCTTCTAGTGTCCCTATTTAACCATAAGGGTTTTAGGAGCTCTGTATCAGGAACCAGGGGCACAGACCAATATGTTAATGTTAAATATGTATTTCTTACTATTTCACAATCTAATTTTTCATACATGGTTTTTCATAAAATTCCCTTCTATTCATTTTTTAAATTATTGTAAAGTCGGTAGTGATTTCCCTTGTTTAATTCCTGATATTAATAATTTCAGTTCTCTCTCTTTCTCTCTCATAAGCCTAAGTTTTTTGTAGCATTTTTGTCAGTATGTTGAACTTTTAAAGAACCAATTTTAGTTTTTTTGATTTTTTTCTATTCTTTTTCTATTTTCTATTTCATTTTCCACTATAATCTTTATATTTCCTTCCTTCTCATTACTTTGGGGTTAAATTTCTCTTTTTCTTAAAGTTTCTCAGCATGAAAGATTAGTTCATTGATTTGAGATCACTTTTCTTTATTAGTATAAGCATTTACAGTTGGAAATTTTCCAGTAAGTACTGTTTTACCTGCATTACCATAAATTTTGATATGTTGACCTTTAGTTTTCATTTATCTCAAATATTTTCAAATTTTTCCTGAAATTTTTTCTTTCACTCATTCGTTATTTAGAAGTATGTTGTTTAATTTCCAGATATTTGTAGATTTCTCAAGTTGTATTTTGTTATTGATCTCTAACTTAATTTCATATGATCAGAAAACATATTTTATGTTTCCAATCCTTTTAGATTTATTAAGCTTGATTTTTTTTTGACAAGTGATCTACAAGTAGCAAGTGATCTACTATAAAGAAATGTTTCATGTACAGCAGAGAGGAATGTGTATTTTGCTGTTGTTGGGTACAGTGTTCTATAGATGCTTGTTACTTCTAGTTGGTTTATAGTATTATTAAAGTCCTCTATATCCTTTTTAATCTTCTGTCTATTCTATCCACTATTGAAAGAGAGGTGTTGTCTCCAATGATTGCTATTGAATTGTTTATTTCTCCCTTCAATTTTTGTCAGTTTTGTTTAATGTATTTTGGGCTCTTATGTTAGATGTATATTCATTTATAAATATTGTAATTTCTTGGTAGATGGACACTTTTATCCTTTAAAATGTCTGCCTTTGTCTCCAGTGATATTTTTTGGTTTATAGCCAATTTTGTTTGATTTTAATATAACCACTCTTATTCTTTCAAAGTTGCTGTTTGCATGCTGAATTTTTGTTCATCCTTTAAATTTCTACCTATTTGTGTCTTTGTATCTAAAGTGTGTCTTGTGTCTCCTGTACAAAGAGTATGGTTTGATCTTGATTTCTTTTATCATCTGACAATTTCTGCCCTTTTAGTGGACTATTTAATGTATTCATTAATATTATTATTGATATGTTTATATTGTACCATGTGTACAATTGTACCATGTGTACAATTGCCCACATGGTTAGAGTTATTGGGGCTCTTTGTTTTTTAGTGTGGATTTGAAATACTGTTTAAAGTCACTAGACTTGAGCCTGAAAAACTTTCTTTAGTGTTTTTGGTAAGGGAGTTCTGCTAGAAATAAATTTTCTGTTTTTGTTTATCTGAGAATACTTTTATTTTGCCTTCATTTTTAAAAGACAATTTTGCTGGATTAAAGATTCTTGGTTGGCAGTTCTTATTTTCTCTCTGTCATATCCTTTGACTATATCATTTTACTCTTTGATGGTATCACTTGTCTCTGAGGAAAGGCCAACTGTTAATTTTTTAGAGAAGCTTCTAGCATATGACGAATTATTTTCTTTTGCAGCTTTCAAGGTTTTCTCTCTCACTGGCTTTCAATCTTTTGGCTATGATGTATCTGGGTGTGGGACATTCTGTTTTTACCTTACTTGAAGTTTTTTTGAGCTTCTTAAACATGTAGAATAATATTTTTCAGCAGATTTGGAAAGTTTTCAGCCACTGTTTCTTCAAATATTTTTCTGTTTCTCTTCTCCTCTGTTTTTGTTACTCCCATTATGTGTAAATGGTGCACATAGAGATGTCTTACACTTCTCCATTATTCATTTTTGTTGTTTTTCTCTTTTTATTCTTCAGACTGCATAATCTACATTGGTTATTATAATTTTTAACTCCGGAATATCCACTTAGCTCTTATTTTAAAAAATAATTTACATCTTTTTATTGATGCTATCCACTTAATGAAGACATTATTATTACCCTTTTTTTTTTAAACTCTTAGACTTACTTTTCATTAGGTTTTTGAACATATTTATAATATCTGCTTTGAAATTTTTGTCTACTAAATCCTTTGCAGGTACAATGTATTGCCTGTCTTTCAGGCTGCTCTGACACTAGAGAGCTCTTTTAAGTGTCTCTGTCCCTGGTTCTCTCTGTTAAATTTCTAGTTGGTCTAACTTTTTGATTGTTACTATAAATCTCATGTTGCTACCAGCCTCATCTTAGTTGTTCACCACCAATATCTCTGTTGTTTTCAACACCCTTAGAACTGAACTTTCCCACACTTTGTACCAGATAAAGTCAGTCCCCTTAAGGTGAACAGTGGATACTTTTGTTCTCACAAGCTGCCCCTCCCCTTGGGCAGTGCCACTGCACTGGAGCTGGTAGTGGGATGGCTGCGCATTTCTTACAGTTTCATCCCTGCTCCATAGGTAGGTCTCTGAATGGGGACAAAGGCCTCTGAGCATCTCAGCTTAACTCTTCCAACATGTAATTCGGTCCTACAGTAGTGCTGGACAGGAAGTCAGTGTTCTTGGCCTGCTGCACCTGGGGTAAAGCTTCTGTCACACTGAGGTATGGAGGATATGAGATGGAGCAAGTACCCCTAAGGGGACTGCCAGCCCAATACCATCCCCCAAACATGGAAATAAAAAGTCTTGAGTCCCTTCACGGGAAATTCCAGGCACCAAGCTAGCCTTAAAATGTAAGATAAGCAAGAAGACAATAATTACTTAAACAATAGTCTCCCAAGCAAGTTAGAGTCATAACATGTTTTGGTTCCCTATAAAAACTAAAAGATAATGGCTTAGTATATGTTCTTGAGTTGTATTACAGAAACCCAGACCCCCACTGAATGCGAAATGCTGAATGCAGTTATTAATACCTAGACCTCAGAGAAGGGAAAACTGAGGACTGACCTTTAACAGCCATTCTTTGTCCTAAATTTCTTACTAAGGGACCTGGAGAAAGTCATGCATACAAGTCATGGATCCTGCTAAATTGGGTCATTCTGACCCAATATATTGTGGCTTGCTTTTGCGACCTGACTCTGGCATAACACCACATGATAATCAACAGGTTTCCTTATATTAAGTAACCTATGTTAAAGCCAAAACTTAACATCCTGTCTGCTGACCCCAAGTTTTTTAGGCAAAGCCTTGCTTCCTTAACCAATTACAAATCAAAGTATCTCTAAATCCACCCATGACCTGTAAGCCTTGCTTCCAGATAGCCCATCTTTGGGGGACAAATCAAACCTCCATGCATTGCTTTATAATTTTGCTTGTAATTTCTGCTTTCCTGAAATGTATCCCCTACCTTTAAAAACCCTTTTGTAAGTCATTGGGGAGGGTGGGTTTTAAGTGTTTGCTGTCAATCTTCTTTGCTCAGTTCCCTGAAATAAATGCCTCTCTTTTTCTTGCTGCTAATCCCTGTGTCAATGTTTTTTTGTGTGCTGGGCAAGCAAACCCGAGTTCGGTTTGGTAACAGAGACAGACGTTAAATGCCACAGACTTTCAATGTTCTTACTGAGATTCAGTAGATTTCTATGGATGGATGTTCCTCCATTTGCTGAGTGCCTTTGGGATAATTTCCACAGATTTTAACAGTCTTGCTTTTTCTTTCTTTTTGTTTTTAAATAATTTTTAGTGGTAAATAGTTATTTCATTCAGGATAGATTCTACTGGAAAACTCACACCACCATTCTGGAAGTCTAACTCTCTAGATTGCTCTTAAAGGCATTTTCAAATTTAAACACCAAACAGAATGTAACTCCGTTATTAAAATATTTTTTTGTTTTTTTTTTAAATCATAATATTTAAAAGATAGGACTTAATACATCTAATGAAAATCACCTAACTCTTTTCCTATTCTAAATAAAAATATCTTCAAGAAAAACTCTTAGTCAAACATATTAATTCAAAAATCTAGAATTTAGTAATATTTTATACTATTCATTGATTCCACCAAGAGAGTATTATCTGTATTCACCAGATATTGGTGGAAATACAGTATTCATCTGTATTTCCAGTTGTTGTTTTCTGGTTTGCATAATGTACATTTAAAAGCTTTTGAGACATAAAGATTTAATGGAATTATAATATTTTAAATTTCTAAAGTAGATAAAAATATTGACAAGAAGTAGTTGTTCTTTCTATCAATATTACCACAGGAGATACTGTTAGTTTCCCGCTGATTTGCTTCTACCAACTCTGCACCTTCAGTGACTAATTCCTCTACTCAGCAGTGGGTTCTCACCTCAAGAATCTGCTGCTCTTTGCTGGGGAGCTTTCCCAAGCTGCAGATATAACCCTGCCCCATGCTCAGGGGCTTGAAGTTTTTCAGGTAGATTGTATCTTCACACACATACCCAGGAGCAAATCCACCAATGGGGGACAAAATTTGGTAGATGAATAATGCAACTCCTCTGCATCTCAGTGACATTCTCTCAGATTCTTGCTTACGGGATCTGCTCTTGGTACCCACAGCAATAACCTATTCATCAAAACACCTTCCATTGACTTTCTCCCTTTTTGTCTCACTTTCTTACTCCATTACCATACTTCCAAATGAACTTCTTGCACTAAAATCTTTTTCTCTGGTAATGCATTTGAAAGAACCAAATTATGATATTTACCATTTAGAAATTCTGGTAAGTGACCTTGTGAAGCTTATTAAAAAGATGGCGAAAAGAATATTTCATCAGATAGAATTTCAGTGTCTTCCTTTATTTTAATTCAGTTGCCAACATTTGGATTCATTCAGATATTAAATTCTGAATTACAAGTCCTTATTCGTTGACATTAAATTAGTGTATAAAAGTCTATGTTGTATCTGTTAACCACATTTATAGCCTAGCAAGAAAATTTCATATTTAACTTGAAATCTGTATTACTTTTCTTCCTGTAAGAAGTCCTTTTCTGTTGGAGAGAATATTTATAGCCTTGGACATTCAAATTAAGAGAAAGCAGAGGGGTTTCTCACTGCCAGGAAAAACAAAACAAAACATAACTATGAAGCAACACATGAAAATCCTTGGCTTCTCTCACATTTCTACTATTTTACTTGGAAACGAAAAGCATAGTAACTAAAAGCACATCTATCACAACATCTAAACGTGGTATCCTGCATGTAGTAAGTGATCACTAAATATTTGCTACATAAAGTTTAAAAAAATGCAAAGAAGCCAAGTAAGTTGAAAGACGAATGGAGATTTAATTAAAGCAATATTTAAGACGAAAACAACTATAGAATAAGTAATAAGTGAGCACTGTTTATTGAAATTTTACCCTGTAAAAAAGTGTAACATACCCTAAGTCTCAGAGCAGAAACAAAAATTATCAGATAAAAGGTGAGAAATGAAGGGTAATTTGAATTTTTCAATCGAAATTTTCATTTCAATATTGGTAGAGACCCTCATACATGCTAAATATAACATAATTGTCAATCTCTAGTGGTTCTTGTCCCCAAACACTGATAAAGGGGGCAACGGAGTTATCTGCAATGCAAGTCTAAGGGAATTGAGCAGACGGCTGATACCTCGATCTGATTTTAAATGACTCAGAGGACTCTGTTTAATAAAATCATGAATTCATCAAAAGATGTCCAGAGATAAATTAATTCAATCACTTTACTTTTAGAATGTGTTAATATCTGTTAGTGATTTCTGTAGTGACATTTTAGAAGGGGTGTTAGTAGAATATATGCATGAAAAGGCACAGCAACTCCAGAGTCCTGACTCTGGGGCGTGGGAAAATCGTTTTGCTCACACATCAAGACATGAGAAACCACGACCTCTAAACAAATAACAAATGTAAAACTAGTCCTCGTCGGATTATAAATTTTTTTCCTTTACATGTTCTAAGCACTTTTCTGGAGAGAGTACTTTCTTCCTATAAAGCAGATGTAATGCAGACTGTTTTTCTCTTAAGCAGATCATAACCTACAAATGCTTCTTAATCCACCTTTCACTTTGACTGATAACCTCAAGCCCCTGAAAATTTACATGAAAATAAAGTTAAGAAACACATTTTTTTTTTTAACATCCCCTTTAGCTTTTGGGAATATCTACCATCCTGAGCTCAGTTTTCTGCAGTAGTAGATGATTAAATGGCACTTCCAAGTTTTGAATGACAATATCATATTGAATTCAGAAAGGAAAACTGTCAGCAAAATGTAGATTATTCACTTTGAAAATTCAAGGTTCTTGATTTGAATAAACTGCTTTATAAAATGTGGGAAAGAGGAAGGCAGATGAAACAATAGCAAAATCTCGATGAATTATACTGTTTGGAGAATTAAATTTTTAATGTTAACTAAGAAAAACTGGTGAAGCTAATCTAGTGTAAAGAAGAACACTATTAAAGATTCTCTTCTAGGCAGAATGCCAGACAGTTTGAGCCAGCTTTCCACAGCTCTACCTTCAGGTTTTATTTAAATTGAAATAAAGCCTGTCGTCTTAGCTTTAGCTGGCACAATGAAACGCACAGCTTCTTGCTCGATTCCAACATTAGTCCTACAATCGCATCTAGTGATATACATTTGCAAATATATATGCAAACAGTGTTTTTACATAGCTCGCCAAAAGTTATTCTTAAAATTCATTATTCAGCTAAAAGCAAAAGAAATGAATAGATATATAAATGACTAAATAAATAAATAACACCAGTAGCTTCACAGTTCATTTGCCAGAAGTATTTCAGTTGAGAATTGAAACATCTGGAAATAAAATGGATGTATCATAGAAATCAGACTGACCTAATTAAGGTCATCTGGATTTATTCCTTTAAATTCAACATTTTTTTTTTCTTGGTATAATCAGTAATTTCTCCTCCAGTTCAGTTCTTAACGTCTTAATGGATAGGCCTCTGGAGCCCCTTAAACTAGTCAAACAGATTTGCATTTTGAGAATATTTCTCAAATTTCTAATATTCGACCACTTCTATATATTGCTTAATGACAGGCCTTAAGTTAAGAGTCATTATAGTCTTCTAAACAAATATTGTCTGGTGTCCACACAAATCATCTATTCATAAAGCTTTATAGCTACACTTATCAAGCACTCTTATGTCTACATAGTCCCCTTATTTGATATATTGATATTGGATACAACAGAAATAATCTTATCACTACGCAAAACTATCCTTTTCCTCAAAAACTTAACTTTGACCTCAATTTATTTTGCTAATGCACTTTGAACATAACCTAGTTTTATTTAGAATTTTTCAAAATATAATGTTTTTAACCAAATTATTTGATTGAATAAGGTAACAATATGTATTATCCAACATGTACAAAACATTATGGTAGTTAATATGGAGAAAGCTGAAATAAATATCAAACACAGTTGGTGCTCTAAAGCCTGTGAAACCTAATAGAGAATAAAAGACTGTCATACTTGGAAAGCAAACTAAGATCAAAGCAGGAATGAAGAGGAAGGGGATAGAATAGTATCCTGGCATTATAATTTAAGCCAAATCATGAAGAACAGAACGATTCAGAAACAGGCATAGGCAGAAACTATCTTTTGTGGGGCACTATTTTCATATTCAAAAGAAATTGGGTATCAAGATGAGGAATAAAAAGAGAACAAGTCATTTGGGATACAGGAAACATTTCAAATAGAAGATGGGTAGCAGAAAAACTGGTGGGAGAAAACAGGTTGCCAGATCATGACTGGTTTACAAAGTGACTGACTAAGGTTTATATGAAGGATTTTGGGGTATGTTTCTGAAAGTCTGAATAGAACAAGGCAATAAGTAAGTATAGTAATAGTGCACACAATTCAATGACCCGTCTTTCTGATATACCTTCCCTTATAGCACATGTTGAACAATTGAAACTACGTATCCCAGAACTCCTTGCTCTTGGGTTAAAGATACAAAATAATTCCTTTTATATAGATGCACTTACGCTTGATTTGGAAGATAAAAATTAGTGAAGTTTTTCCCATCCTAGTCAGTTCTGGCTGCTGTAACAAAGTACCATAGACTAGGTGGCTTATAAACAACAGACACTTTTTTCCTCACAGTTCTGGATGCTGAAAGTCCAGGATCAGGTTGCCAGCATGTTGAGGTTCTAGTCAGGGTCCTCCTTCAGGTTTCCAGACAGCCATCTCTTCTTTGTCCTCACATAACAAAAGGGGTAAAAGAGCTTTCTGAGGTCTCATTTATAAAGGCACTAATCCCAAGCATGAGAGCTTCATCCTCATGACCTAATTACCTCCCAAAGGCTCCACCTCCTAATACCATTGTGTTAGGAGTTAGGATTTCAACATACAAATTTTTTGGGGGGGACACAAACATTAAATCTATAGCATCTCCTCTCCACCCTTTGGCTGTTGTTGTAATGCATGGTCATGGTTGCACTGGTCAAGAATGCTGCATCTCTGTAGCAGCATTTCAGGGTACCAATTGATGGGTGTTAGGAGGCAGTGGCCACAATGGTAAGGATAGCTCCCTAAGTCCTTAATTGGATCTCTAATAGAGTCTCTTGATTTTTCATTCTGATTCTGGCAGAAATGGTATCCCTGATGGACCATTTCAGTGTTGGGGTCCCAAGACTTAAGGGAACTGAAGGCTCAGGGTAACACCCACTCTTGAAACCCACCAGAAATTTTTGTGAGCATATAATTTCATGTATAAAATCACTTTTATGCATATAAAAAGTGATTTATGTTTTCTGCACATAACGTCTATTTGAACAACAATAAAAAAGACTTTCATTGATATTCAATATTTATTTCCAGTGGGAACTTTGAAAAGACATGCTTGAAATCTGCCAATTCAAGACTAGGATAACTTCTCATAACATTAGTATGTATCTTTTGTATAGTTTGTCTCTACTGGAAAGTTTGGCTAAATAAATTATAGATTACCCTCTCAGCTTTAATTATATGGATTAAATAGCATGCAGTTTTAGTGTGTGCTCTATTTCAGTAATCAATACCCGTCCACACAGTAAAACCTCAACCTTCTAGAATTTTTTAAAAATAGGAATTTTAGTCAGAAGATATTCCTATATAGCCAAAGGCATTAATCACTAGAATATTATATATATGTATATACTATAATAAATATATAATCATACAATCAAAAAAGAGTGAAAATTAACATTGCTGAAAATAGGAAAAATAAGAGAAAGACACAAATAATCTCCTAATTTTACTATAGAAGTATTCATAATTCCACTATAGAAACACAGTTGTCACTAATTTTTTATGGCATATATTTCCCTTTGCAACAATGGATACTTATTGCCTGTAATTTACCTTTTCAAGTGAAATAGACCATGACTCACGTTACACCAAAAATATATAAAATTAGTAAGTATCCCTTCTTTGATGTCTGTCATGTTGTTTTAAACTTATTTATAATAAGTGTTACTGTGATACTGCCATGTTTAAATTTAAACTATTTCGTGGAAATTTTCCTATTACAAATATCCATCTGTCTGTGAAATAAATATTTAGATGTGACTGGGGGTATTCCTTAATAACACAGAGACAGTCTGTGAATAATTGCTATTGTGACATAATTCCCACTTTTCATGGTACATGTTGTAGGAATCAGTGTCTATGGACCCCAAAGATGCCTCTTTAAAGTCTTTAAAAAATAATTTCTTCAAAAAAAATCTTTAATATCTCATACTCCAAAGAAGATTCTTTTTCACCAGTGACCTTAGAGTTTGTTGGTTTCTAAGCATCATTCAAAGCATCATTAAATGCTAAATGCTACCCCTTCTATCTTTTTCACACTAAATTTTAGTATAAATTAGGAAATATCACTGCTCTTTTAAAAAAATGTTTACTAATGTGTCATGTCATCTTATTCAAAATGATAAACACACCTTAAAGTGAAATAACAGTTTTGTTTTGTTTGTTAAAATTGGACATGGATATTTTGCTTGGTCCCCAGGACAAATGCTTTCATAAACCCTCCCAAGTCCGCCTTGTAAATAACTTTGAAACAGACTACAAAAAGAGATTTAGCTGGATGTAAACTTCAGCCTTTTTCAGAAACAAATCATGGCTAAATTCAAAGTTAGGGATTTTCAGTATGAGCAACAGACCTATAGTGTATTTTTTCCTTAAACTTTTATTTTGAAATAATTCAAACACAGAAAAAGATAGAAGAATAGTACAAAAACCCTTTTATGTCTTTCATTGCATTCTCAAATTGTTAATATTTTACCACATTTGCCTCATTATATTTCTATATGCATTTACATGTATTATTATTTTTCTTGACCTTTTGAGAATATAATGATCCATTATTCATAAATACTACAGTGTGTATTCTCTTAATACAAGGATTTCTCATACATAGCCACAATAGAATCATGAAAATTGGAAAATTGACATTTATATCATACTACTATCTAATCCACAGACCCCATTTGAATTTATTCAATCATCCCATTTACATCCAAAATTCATAGGAGGCTGAGGTTAAAGTATCACTTGAGGCCAGGAGTTCAAGACCAGCCTGGAAAACAGTGAGACCTACCATCTCTAAAGAAAATAATAAAAAAAAATTTAAAAAGAAATCCAAAATTCAGTGGATTGTGATAGAGAATTATCACCATTTATTTAGATATTCCAGTTGTCTCATTTATCGTAGAAGAAAAATGTCCTTAAATTGGCTCCTGTATCCTTTTGATGTGATGGCATGATACCCCTTCTTTGGTCATGTCCTTTCTTCTGGCACAAAAAGATATTCCAGGTTTAGCTTATAATTTCTTTAGCCCAGCTCTGGAATCAGCCATCTCTTCAAGAAGCTCTGGTTTCTTTCATCAGAGAGCTAATACAGAAACCAAGATACAGATGCCCACCTTTATTTACTGAGCATCTACCATGTATAAGACACTCAGCTAAGTGTTTCAGGAGTGGCTTAGATCCAACTATTCACCTGTTGTTTCTATTAGTATAATTTAATTATTAGAATTTCTTTCTTATCTGTCTTCTCATCGGTGGTTCCCTTCTGACCTTTCTCATTATGTCTATTCTTAACAATCCTTTTGACCTCCTGCTTTTATGATGTCAACTTGACAAATATCACAATCATGGCTCGGCACTTCCCAGGGCACCTGGAAATGCCGGTATCAAGCGGGCCAATAATTCCTACGTGTATACACTCTTAAAGTAGAATGCGGAAGCAGGTTTAATTAATAATATTTGTGCATGTGTGTGTATATCCACACCACATGCACTGAAGAAGAGAATAAAATAATGGTAACACAGAAGCCCTCCTATTCTTCCAACTGCCTTCCAGACTCTTGTCTGCTCCTAACAGATGTGTTCATTATTAGTTTCTTAACAAATTTTGGATAATTTTATATATGATTTTTACATTTTACCACTACATCTAAGAGAATATACCTCGAGACTATGGTAACAAATCTATGCTATTTTCTCTCTCCCAGACACTATACTTACTTTCTCCTTTTTTTGACTATTTCCTGCAATGCAGCCTCATTGTCTATTGTCCACTCCTCACAGCAGCATCTTCCCTTTGTTAGAGCAAAAAGCAGGCATAGTTAGTTTGGCAATTTGGAGCCCATCAATGGCATCTGTAAAGCCACACTCCCGCTGTGAAATCACAAACGCATGCACATCACTACAGTTTATCTCACATTGGTGTGTTTTCTACACGACGTTGTCATCCCACTTTTCATAGTTTTTAGCAATTATTTATTTGCATATCTATTCACATGTTTATTTACAATGGTTGTAATGAAGCTCGTTGGGTAGGGATCAAGAAAATGCTTTTTTATGTGTTTTAAATGGAATCTTATTTTTTATTTTTCTTTCTTTACTTTTTTAACATTCTTTCCTGTGGTACATAAGGGTTTTATCTTTTGTATCTTCAAGCTTAGATCACAACCCATTGCCTAGCAGAGCACCTAGTAGAGTCTCAATAAATGCTAAATATTTAATGAATTAATGGCTAGGTCTGGATTAATGTATTAAAGTATTATTAACTATCTTGATAAAACTTAATTTTAGCACAGCTCAACTTGCTGGAATAAATCAGAGCATGAGTAAGCCCTGTAAGACCCTCAATGATATTAGAAGAGGAAAGAAGGAGGTTTGAACTTAATTTCTGTACAAATGTAAAATTTCTTTTAAAAGTCTTTCTGGCATGTGCCTGTAATCCCAGGTACTCCTGAGGTTGAGGAGGGAGGATCACTTGAACGCAGGAATTTGAGACCAGCCTGGGCAACATAGCAAAATCCTGTCTCAAAAAAGAAAATCTTTCTGGTTTTAATTAATTAGTCTACTATAAGGAAAAAAAATAAAAATCTCTGGCTTTTCAGATTGGTAGCATACAGCTAGGCTTTTACATTTTTACCAGGTTTATATTTTTGATAGTTTATTTTCCTCTATGTTATAAGTGCTTTAGAATTGATCATAAAGGGCCCCCCGATTTTATTGTTGAGACATAGGGAACAGGAAACAAAATTGGACCTACATTTTGTTATAAAATCAGATTTATGGAAGGCATCGTCTGGTTATTTCAAGCCTCAGCGCAGTATCTTTACAAATTCATTAGAGATATTAAGACTTTTTTTTTTCTCTAGGAATAATTACCTAGCTAATGAAATTTTGCTTTTTAACAAGGAGCTATAATTGCTATAAATTGTTGCATTAAATTTAGTAAAGTTTAAATTTCTTTTGATAGCACTGATCTCATATTTTATGAGATCATCTGAGATAATACTCATCTCATATAATATGATCACATATTTACTATACATATATTTCCCACTGTTAAAAATGCTGCCTTAATGCTGATATTGATCCATAATGATATTTGAAATCAGTATACATATCCTCAACATATGGATGAAAGAATGGAATAAGTCATCTCCCTATTCCTTTTCTAACCCATGCAATTAAATCTATGTGATTTTTCATTTTGTAGCACAGACCTAGCCTACCTCATTTTAAATTCATTGTAGGAACTTGACTTGCAAGAAAAAAAAATTTCATAGACTATTTTAAAGTCCTGTTGCTGTGGAGATTTATTCAAATTCCTTATGAAAATGTAGACACAACTTTGCCTTCACCAATAATGATGCATATTTTTATGTGAAATATGTGCAATATCGGCTTCACCCCAGCATCAATATATGAGACTTCTTCAGTGGACTCATTTTATGAAAAACATTGGTGGTATTTCATTGAAAAATATCCTAATGCTAATTTAATGTTAGCAGTGGGTTCAGGTATAGTTGTGAAATCCTTTTATTTTCTCTGCGAAAGTGAGGGAAGATGGTTTGCAAGGGTTGGAAAATTAAAGCAGGTTTTATAAAACATGTAAGCTGTTAAGAAACCTTACTCAAATTAAGGACCCATCAATGACAGGTATAACAAGGTTTTCACAATCCCTATATCTAAAATGCACAGTGTTATTAGCATGCTTTGACTATTTGGTTTCTACTCTAAATTAAAGTTATGGCTTTGAACACTAGGGAATGTTGGTGAATTAAATAATCAACTGCAAAATGGGAAATCACTTGTTCTGAAAATCATTTCTCAAGTGATTTTTGAAATAGAATGTACGCAATAGAATTTTCCCTTTTCCCCAACTGGGGAAGGAAAAGAAAATATAAGTTTTAAAAATTACCATATTAAAACACATATGGCATAAGGCCTCTTTTTACTTACCAAAAATATTTTTGACAGAAGAAAAGGATTAGAATATGGGAGGGCAAGTCAACATGTACTTTTTAAGTTCTAGTACACTGATTGATTTCATAAAAGTAGCAAGCTATTTAAAAATTATGTTTTATTCACTTATCTGCTTGTAGTCTTCAACAGACGGCACCCAGCAAAAGAGGCATGCCATCAATCATTCTGTGTCTTGCCCAGCACATTTTCTGTCCCAATTTTCTTGTGCCTCTCGGCGCCATTTGCCACTGTGTCAGCTCTACATATCTGTTTGCTGAGACAGTCAGACGCAATAGCTTGGCTCCCTAAGTCACTTGGCCCAAGTTTCAGTCTGTCTCTTAGGAATAGCTAGGCACAACGCATCGTGTCCACATGTTCATATCAATAAATGTATAATTTGTAAGAGGGGCATGAACAAGGAGGGCATTGGTGCTGAACTGTCTCTCTAGTTTGTACAAGATTCTGTGGGTCTGCACTGTTTTTCAAAAAGTTAGATTTTATGATGCAACATAATTTGTTGGCTTCGATCCATAAACTCTTGCATTCAGAAGCATTGCCAAGATTTTGACAATTCATACCAATTAAGTTCAAATGTGTCACGAAGTGACCCATCTGACAGTATCTTGTCAGTCAGTTGACAACAAGTTGCTCCTATTGCATGAATTATAGACGTAATCAATCCCCATGGGGTTCTTCAAAAGGGCAATAGCAGTAACATATGAGAAGGGTGGAAGATTTACATTTAAAGGAGAGAGGAATTAACTTTTAATAAGTTAATAAATATCTATACTCTTTTGAGTACTAATAGGTATTATCTTGTACTTAGAAACCCTTATTCTATCCGAGCGAACAGATACTACTTAGAAATATTAGTGTACCAAAGTTGAAAAATATTATGACCACAGAATTCTAATCATCCTGTGGTTGGAATAGAGAGATCTGTCCTATTTCAATATGAGTAAAGACACGTTAGAGACTGGGTCATTTGCAGCAGTAACAGAATTCTTAGCATAACCTGTTCCTTTTATAGATGATGCATTTTATCCTACTTTAACCTGTTTGTTTAGACACAGTGGTTTGATTTTTCTTATTTTCCTATCACTCTGTAGAAAAGAAAAAATAATATCTTTTCCACACTTATTGCAAGGTTCATGGCTGAGACCCCTAACAAAAGACAGATTAACAAGAGAAAAGCATACACATTTATTTAATAAGTTTTATGTGACTTGGAAGCCTTCAGAAATAAACACCAAAAAGATAGGGAAATCTATGTTTATTTAAGGACAGTCATGCAGAAATATAATTAGAGGACAAAAAAGTACCATCTAAAGGTAATAAAATGGGGTAAACTTACCAAGGCCTATTTGTTCAGCTTTTTCTTGTCTCTATGTGACATTTCTTCCCTTCAGGTACAGGACAAGATACCTATCACATGAGGGTTCAGGGAGGAAGAGAGCAAGAAAGTTAGAGAGTGACCTTCCTAGGCTTGGTGGCCTGCTTCAGGGAAGAAGGGAGAGAGGAAGGTGAGGGTGACCTTCCTGCTTTTGCTGTTTCCTCAGTTTCCAAGGTGCCATATTTTAGGGTAGTAATCCCTTCACCTCAGCAATTCTATCAGGAATTTTTAGTGCTATTCACTTGGTTCTTACCACATACTACCTTATAAGGCCACTTTTATATGCATGAAGATCCATGCACACAATTCGTTAGCCTAGTGCAAAATAAGAATGCAGAGCTTCTTGCACAAAGATTAAGACTTTCAAGAGGTGATAGCAGAGCACTAAACCAAACAAAGGGCTCTGTGTATGTGCATAGTATGTTTCTCATTCCAGTTTAAAATCTTGATTTTTTCTTATTTTAGTCATTTTGAATATTGTGCATGAATATGCTTAGAAATCAAAGCGTATAAAGGGACGTAAAAGAAAATTGAGCAACCTTCTTGCCCCAAGCCCTCATTCATGTTGACCAGAGTGCATCATGACCAATAGCATCTTGTGTGGGATGTGCCCTATACATAATGCCTTTATACTTATTTTGTAGAGAATCAGTAAATATTTGTTGATTGTTATAGTAGAGTATGTATTCTGGATATAGCAGTAATGGAAGTGAGTCATAGACTGAGAGAATGCTTGATAGTTAGGCTGGGGAGAAGACCTAAATATGCACTTTCATTTCATGAGCAAGCACAGAATATCAATAGTTTTCTTTTAATATTAATTGTGTTCATTTATAAATCTCAGTGAAAATTAATTTTAAGAGATACTGATTATATTGCGCCCAACTAGAATTCACTGTTGGCTTCATAATGGGACTTCGTTTGATAGAAATCAACTGAATTGAAAGTACCTTTAGATCCTTATAAATATGAACCTGATTAATTTACATTAAATTGTTTGATTTAGATTAGGTTAAATAAAACACACTTGAAAAGTCCTACTATGTAACAGGAAATTTAATTACATCCTTATGACATCCCTATAGAGTTTGGAGTTTGTCATCTGAGGCAAACATGTAACCAAAATGTTTGTACCCCCATAATATCCTTAATTAAAAAATAAAATAAAATAAAAAATAATTTTATCATGAAAAACAGAACATTAAAGCTTAGAAAATGGGAAGAGCCAGCTCAAGGTCGCCTAAATAAAAGCAAATGGTTTCCAAGTCTGAACACTTTATAGTGCTTATACAACCCCTTGAGTTTCCGTGTTGGAAACTCAAACTGTTAAAACTGTTAAAAATAGCTCATCCAATATTTGTATCATTTATTTATAACCTATTATAAGCGCCCTAGGTAAACTGATAATTCTATACTAAGAGAATTGTATCTTTCTTATTTAGAAAAAAAATCTCATCTGAATCCATCAACACCAATAAAGTTTGTGAAAGGGGAAAATTAACACAACTTATATATAAACCTTAAAAAACAAACAAAAAAAACCCAAACAAACAAACAAACAAAAAAAAAACAGGAGATAAAAAGAAATGACCTAAAGCCCTGGCTGCAAGCATTCTTTATTTATTTATATGCTGGATTAACAGTGTGCCTTCCCTCTGAAGCGCTGATTTAAAATCTTGCACGTGCTGTGCTATGAAAGAGAAATTCATAAAATCAGTCTGGAAACATTCAAGCCCTTGGTGGATGCAAGAGTTTGGCTGCCACCTCCGATGGTTAATTAATATTTACTGAGCAGTTAACACATTTACAAGTGTTTTTCTCTCATTTTCTCCCTTTCTGTTAAAAAATAAATCTTTTAGTGGTGATGATGTGGTATACAGACGGGTATGGTTAAAAGGAACAGTTGATAATCTGCAGTCTTTTCCAACCAGAGCACATACAATGACTACCCATTATTTCAAGCCCTACGGGGATACAATGATCTTTGCTTCATTTCTAAAGTGTGAAATGAGAGATGTGTCTTTGGCAGTATTTAGATTTCTAACCACATGAAGGATTGGAAGTGTTTTTGTTCTAATGTAAAATGAGAGGATGGTGTGATTTCAAAATACTCACGTGTGGGAAAAGGACTGAAAAATAGCATTTTTTCCTCAGGTTGTTCTTATTCCCAAATGGACCATGTATTTACTTATTTACTTTCTATTTTTTTTCTATGCCTACTATCTGTAAAACAGTTAAGATAAACCCAAATATCAAGATGAGCGGGTATGATTACAGAGAATGCACTTAATAGCAAGATGATATTTGAAACAGCAAAGATGCACCATGAAACAGGCTGAGTGTGGAATTAGGCGGCCCTCAATGTCCAAACTGGAATCCTGGTGTGAGTTTTTCTGGGAAAAAGATAATCTTATAGAAAAGCCACAGAACACATTTTCACAAGCCATCTTTGAGATTTGTGATGCTGGCATGTAGGAGTTTAGACATAAAGGGAAACAGGCAAGAAGATGTGAATACATTGCACTGAATATGATCACTATTAAAAGTGCAAGTCTCAGCAGCTGACATGACTCTGGATAAATTAGTCTCGTTTATGATTAAATATAATTTATCTTTGAGAATCACTCCAAGGTAGACTATGAGTCATTTGATTTTCCACTAATCCACAGTATTGCTTATTCTTATGCAATGCAGAGCTTCAAACTGTAAATCTGAGGTCCCCAATCCCTGGGGCTGCCGAGTGGTACCTGTCTGTGGCCTGTTAGGAATTGGGCCGCAGAGCAGGAGGTGATCAGAGGGGGATTGAGGGAAGCTTCATCTGTGTTTACAGCCACTCCCCGTCTTTGGCATCACCACATAAACTCTGCCTCCCATCAGATCAGCAAGGCATTAGATTCTCATGAGAGCATGAACCCTACTGTAAACTGTGCATGCCAGAGATCTAGGTTGTGCGCTTCTTATGAGAATCTAATGCCTGATGATCTGAGGTGGAGCTGAGGCAGTGAAGTTAGTGCTGGGGAGTGGCTGCAAATACAGATTATCATTAGCAGAGAGATTTGACTGCAAAGTACATATAATGTACTTGACTCATCCTGAAACCATCACCCCACCCACTAACCACAGAAAAATTGTCTTCCCTGAAAATCGTCCCTGGTGCCAAAAAGGTTGGGGCCCGCTGCTCTAAATTGTTTCCTCTGACATTGACATTTTTAGTAACTAATTTACTTTGAAAAAAATCTGTTGTCACCTGTTCTCTATTCCTTTCATTCTCAGTGAATGAAATTTTTACAGCGAGCATTGCTTCAGTACTGAGATAAATAAGATATGATAGAGCTCATTATGTTTATAACCTTTTATTACTGCAAACAGTAGCACATAAAGTAAGATACTTCTCTCAGTCTTTGTAACAGTGTTCTTGGAATTCCTTTGTACATCCAATTAGGAAAGACAATGTATATAGAATAGATGACAGATTAGTCTTCCTGAAAGAGTGAGCAATTTCGGTCTCTTGCTGCCTCAAAAACCTTCAGTGTCATCCTGAAGTTCACAAAATAAAACTTGAACTCCTAACATTGGCAATTAGCACCTCTTACAATTTGGTCCAAATTTAATTAATGCTACACTTTTTGTTAGTTTGTTGTTTGCATTTTGTACTCTAGGCAAACTGAGCTCCTTGATGGATACCTACCTATGTCTGGAACGTGCTTCTTTCTTATTTTCATATGTTTAAATTCAACCTGCATTTTTATGCCCAGATCAGATTTCAACTCATCCAAACTCTTTCTGTTTATGTCTACCTTAAATAATCTTGCCTTCTCTGAACATGCATTGTGCTTTATCTGAAATTCTTTATGGCATTTGTCACTTTCAACCTGTATAATATTAATAGTTCTTTATATAACATGAAGAACACATTATTTATACATACCTTATTTTCCCCTCTACTTCAAGATAATAAGTTCAGTGAGGCTCATATCTAAATTTGTCATTGTATATGACACAGCAGCAAGCTATTTGCTTTGCACTTAGAATGTATGCAGTAGATATTTTTTAAGTAAATGAGTGAATGAAGATTCAAATTATAAATGATGAAACAGGCAGAAAGCAGTTCAATGATTTTCACAAAGTCACAGAAAATCTGAAGATGAAGTAAAAGTAAAAATTCAATTCAGTCAGTGTAATGACTTAAAAACATCATTGGGAGTAAATATTAATTCACTAAATATTTTTGATCAATTCATTTGGAATATTTAGTGAATTAATATTTAGTGGTATAGACCAATCATTGTTTTCAGGGATAACATAATCCTCCCCTCAACCCTTAGCCTCACCTTGATTTTCACAGGTAGTATCTGTATTTCCCTATGGATTACATACTATATGGAATTATTAGAACATGGAGATGTATAATTTGAATGTTTTTTGGAACTAATAGCTCGTATCTAAAGGTTAAGAAAAATTTTGATTAGCAATTTTGAGGTTCAATTTTTTTTTCATTTTGGTGTAAGTTAGGCTCTACTGAAAGTGTCACAATTTCACGAGAAATACTAAGCTATTGGTATTTCACTCCATCTAAACGACACAATCCTTGACATTTGGTGAAAATGCTTATTTTTTTAAAGATGTCATGTCTTATTTCTGTTACGTGCTTCACTACAATTTGTTTTTCTTTTTTTTTAATAAGGGGAGGAGAATATGGTGTTTACTTATAATCATAGCATCATAGTGTGTGTTTTATTTCCCAAATCACTAGGCCAAAGAGAATGCCTAGAATTATCCTCTTTGCTCTTGTTCCTATTCCAGTTTAGTGCTTTTAGTATCTCAAATTGGAAGCACCAAGACAACTCAAATGTAAGGAAAAATTCTCCTGTTGTTTTTGTTCTTGTCTCTTTTTTTTAGCAAACATTTAACAGCACCAGGGAACAGGCAAAATGTTCACACTGTTAATATTTTGTTTTTCTACTAATGCCTACTTTCTATTTTCCAGATTTCCTCCCACAGACTCTTACATCTCTCGACTTTATCCCCTGTATGTTTTTGTTATGTAGCTTTAAAATCTATATGAAATACTGAAAAACAGGTAGACATGCTTTTACATATGGTAAATTTAAAAACTCAAGCTCAGAGGTGATGTGTTAAAGTCGTAAATCTACAAAATCCTCTGGTTCTTTTTTGAGTTGGTAATGTACATTGGAAGGAAAGTTGATGGGAGGACCCCATCTGTATAGATGGGGTCTGTATAGACCCCATCTATATAGATAGAGACAAATAAGTCGAGATTGACAGAAGTGAATAAATTCCTATATTGTGAAGAAAAATAACCATTTGGATTGTAAGTAAACAGAAAAACAAGCCACAAAAAATATGGAATATTTATTTTTACTTAGGTTCACAAAAATGAGGTGCATCAGAAACATGGTAAGTTTTATCAAATATAGATAAATTTTCATTAAAAGCTGAATCATTTTCATTAGCCCTTGTTAATCAATTTACATTGACAAAAATCACTTGCTGAAAAATTGAATCATGATTGTAGATGGATCCATAAAAATTACGTAGTTTTAATTTGGTCCAAGAATGGGAATTTGGAGAAGATTTTATCCCAGATAAAAGATGAGTTCATAAGAGAATAAAAATTTGAGTAATGCATAAAAAATGTAGTTTGCCCTTGAGAGCTTTTGGATTATGCAGATCTATTCTTTTCTAGACATAGATTCTGTTCAGTGCATAATTTATACAGTTCAGATAGACACAATGTCTTACCTCTTCCACCCACTCAGATGATTGCCCAGAAGGAACATTTGCCCAGGAACTGTGAAAAATCCATTCTCCTGGTGCTATGTACTTTTGGGCTTATTATCAAAACAATTGTAGTATTCTATCTCTTAACAATCTCCCAGGAATAGGGGGAATAGCGATGAACACCAATATTCCTGATTTCCTGTTATCTTTGCACCAAACTCAACCATTTATATATCCCATGTGCTCCTACAGGAGTAGGGTTGATCTGACTGCAATTTTAAACTTATCATTAATAGCTGATATGGATAGAGCTAATCGGACCTGTCAAGCTAATGTTCCTTTCCTTACTACAGCCTTCTGAACTTGCATACAACTTACAGAGTTCATCATCCAACAGAAAGTCAAAAATATGAGATACTGGATTTCATATAAGGACTCTCAAAAAGGACTAGAACCCATTTCAAGTACATTTTTATTTAAACTTGCTGGTCATCTTGCTACATCCATCCGATGTGTTAAGCCTTTCCTTCATTCTGTCAGTCCCACCCTCCCAACTTCTTGCACCTTTGTCCTCAATTATGTCCTTTTAAAAATAATGCTCTATATTTCAACTTAACAATGTATAGAAAGTTTATGGCATAAATTAAATGTGATTCCCAACTATGGGTGCAGTTTTATATAGATTTACCTCATTCTCCAGACTGTCTGTTTCCATTTATTTGCCCGTTAAGTTTAAACAAATTCAGTAATAGCATATAATCAAATGTTAAATGTTTTTGGTGCAGTCCAGATAATCAGAAAAGGGATAGAAATTGCGCAGCTACACAAATGGGGAATGCTTTGTAGATACAAAACATAGCTTTTTCCATATTCTGCTTTTTCATAATCCTGTTCTGTGTCATTTCCTCTGTACACTGTGAGTTTTAGGCTTCTTAGGCCTACCACTTCTTCTCTTGGAGCTAATCAATGAAACTATAGCTCTTTGTCTTTAAAACTACAAACCCTCCTAACTGCAGTGAGAGAAATCTCAGCAAGATAAAAAGAAGAAATACTCTATTTTCCTTTATAGCTGAAAAACACATATAATTCTGCATTATACAACTGTCTAAGAATCCTAAGCTATAGATACTTTTGTCATGTTCTGTAAAGTTAAGACTTAACCTCTATAACATCTGTGATTCTGACTAGCAGTAATAATTTGTTGCACTGGTAATATGTAAATTGGCATCTCTGTTTTCTAAAACAATAAAATTTTGTAATTTTTCTTGTTATATCAGAAGAGAATTACTGACATTTTCTTCTTTTCTTAAATGCTTGGGGTGGGGCTGGGGGAAGCTCCATCTATGACTGTTGATTTCTCATTTAAATAGAGGTTGAAATGTTTCACCCAATTTAAATTAAGAGTTTCTTGGAAATGTTATTTGTACTAAATTTTTAAGAAAGAAGAAATTTTAAATATAAGGTAGTAGAAATGGGGAAAATAGTGATTATGAATACAAAGAACACATACTTAAAAATTACAAGCAGGAGATATTGGTTCTACCACCAACTCTACCACTAGCTCACTACTCATTTATTCATTCATTCATTCAGCATGCTTTTATTGAGTTCCTACTTGGCACCAGAAATTTCCCTGGGAATTTAGAATGAAGAAATAAACTTGGAGCCAGAGCAATTTGAGTTTGAAGATAGGATGTCTCTCAAAATATTTAAGTGACCTTGAATAAGATAATTTATAATTCAATTACCTTTACCTTATCTTTAAAATGGGACAGCGATACACCCTCAATAGATTAAAGGACAGAGTAGACAATAGTTATATTAGCAAAACAAATAAGAGATGTCATGGTTTATAGACTAACTGAGAGATAGTTGGAGAAGTAGATCTATAAATGAACAATCATTGTTTAATATTTTAGAAATCAACAACATATTAAGAGGTTCAGGGGAAGGGTCACCAAAAAGTCTACACCAGGTACCGAAATTACAGCCTTGTCTTCTGATGGACATATGAGAGAGTAGAGACAAGGCACATGTTACCTTGACTGAGAAACTTCACTCTTTTGGCCTCAATATCATTATTTGTTAAGTGAGTGAGCTTGCACTGGTAATATGTAGATCAACGTCTCTGTTTTCTAAAATAATAAAATCTACTACATCGAGCAGTTTTATATGATCCAGAAGCTATTCTCAGTGGCTTAATTATGCCATTTTGTTACAAATAGATTTCTTTTTTTACCATGTGAGTCAGAAAGTGGCCTATTCTATTGTTATCTTGTGGTCTTCTCATGGCTAAGTTTATGTACCAAAGGATAAGAGAATCACGTGGTTTATCCCTAGTTACAGTCTCACTGTGAGGATGCAACAGCATCAGGATTCTTTTATCATCCATTCTCTCATACAGACTTTCATTGTTCAGCTGTTACCTTGCTAGTCCTTTCTGGTTAAATTGCAGTTGTCTTGTGTTTCTAAAATTCTCAGAGAAATTACAAAGTGTTGACATTATTTTTTTTCTGTTATTTTGATAATTGTTTTCAATATTTATTTTCTCTCTCAACTATCAGAGATTGAAAGGTCTTATAAAATATTTAAAGTATTAATACAGTGATCAGTGAACACCTAATATATTTCAATAAAAAAAAGAATGGGTGTGAAAACCTGCTTGAAAATTGTTAATTAAATGTTCTTTCTATACAAAATGTAACAATAGTTTTCGTTGATTTTAAACTTGATAACCACAGGAAGAAAAAGATATTTATTTCAGATTTGCCTTAGCTGCTTATTATTAACTCTTATACTGGTAAGCAGAAATATTAATAAATTCTAGGCACAAAGAACTAGAAGTTTCTGTGACTCTCAAGTCTCTGCATTGCCCAATGATCAGAAGGAAATGTCCTTTGTAAATACCATTCCTCATTTCAAACAAGCTGTAGCATTTCATCTTCACCATATCACTAAGGCAAAAGCATGTATAGGTTACGGTCATCAATCAAAGTCCCTGTTAAAAAGTTCTTTCTATTTTAACTACTCTAGAAATTCTCATTTAGGAGATTCAGTTCACTGAGCCAGATCAATCCATACTAATGCAGCTATCATGACCTTTATCTTTATTTTCCTCTTTCAAAAATGCAATATAAACATAAATAAAGGAGAAAGCAATTCCCATAAAGCTAACTGTCTTTCTGGTTTGGTTTCTTGTCATTGTTGATTTTATTCTGTGTGTGCGTGTGTGTCTGTGAAAGAGAGAGAAAGAGAGAGAAAGAGTACAGGTTGAGTACCTTTTAACTAAAAGGCTTGGGACCAGACATGCTTTGAAAGTGGGATTTTTTTGGATTTTGAAATATTTGCATTATATAGGTTGAGTGTCGCAAATCTGAAATACTACAATGAGCATTTTATTTGAGCAACATGCCAATGCTCAAAAGGTTTTGGATTTTGGAGTATTTCAGATTTTGGGTTTTTGGATTTTGGATGTTCAACCTGCAGTTTGAAAATTTTTAAGTTAATTTCTATTTTTGATTATGTAGTAGATGCAATGACATTTTGCCCAGCTTCTCCTTATAGGACTGAAGTGCTAATATCAAAGAATCAAGGCTGCAGGAGTCCAGGGGGAGGTTGCTGGTGGCTGATTCTGCTCAGCTGTGTCCCTCTCAGCTGAGTAGCTCCCCAGGAATTGGGCCAGAGTACCCTGCCCAAGACCTAACTCTCCTTGAGGGAAGCATACTAAAAACTAGTTATATGAGGGTTAAAAGGTTTGCCCACTTTGCTTCAATGACGGAGTACTCTGTAGGGCCATGGATTTTGGCCCTGGAGTCAAGGATTTTGTTGCCTCTGAATTGCAGTTCAACTCCTTCTGTCCAGTTCTTTGTTCATTACCCAAAAAATGTTGACCCTGAGAGGATCAATATCTCAGTAAACCTAGGAAACGGACCTAAGACAGAGAGTATGAAAAGGTTCTTTCAATGGTAGAGCAGAAAACTGTGAAATTCTTCTTTTCAAGTGACATCATTATTTCTTTTTCGTGGGCACAGTAGCTTACCTCAGGTGTAGCTTAATGTTTCACATAGAGAATAAGGTTCAGGAAATCTAAGGAAAAGGAATAAAATGATATCAGATATAATGTAGGTCTATTGGAAAAGCTTTTGTAGGACTCATTAGCTGTCTGGCAGAGATTGAAATACACTTTCCTCTGCCTCTTACTTCTATGGCACATGACTGATAAATAGTATCTGTAATTTATTATAATATAAATAAAATATCTTGTGTTCTTCTCTTGCCTATTTCAGGTTTATAAAACCTTTCTTTTGGCCAGGCATGGTGGCTCATGCCTGTAATCCTACACTCTGGGAGGTGGGAGGATCTCTTGAGGTCAGGAGTTCGAGACCAGTCTGAGCAAGAATGAGACCCCATGTCTACCAAAAATAGAAAAATTAGCTGGGTGTGTGGTGGCATGCACCTGTAGTCCCAGCTACTCTGGAGGCTGAGGCAGGAGGATCCACCTGAGCCCAGGAGTTTGAGGTTGCAGTAGCTATGATGACAACAGAGTGAGACTCTGTCTTAAAAAATAAAATAAAAATAAAAATAAAAGCTTTGTTTTATGGCTCCATAACTTTTCATCTATTTTGAATAATCTCCTATATTTCCTCCTCCCCTCCACCTATGCTCTCTAACATCACCAGGTAATAGTCTAAATCAGCAGTCCCCAGCCTTTTTGGCACCAGAGACTGGTTTCATGAAAGACAATTTTTCCATAGATGGGGGGTTGTTGAGCGATAGGGAGAAGCTCTAAATACGGATGAGGCTTTGCTTGCTCACCTCCTACCTTGTGGCCCGGTTCCTAACAGGCCACAGACCAGTACCTGTCCAAAGCCTGGGGTTTGGGGACCACAGGTCTAAATTACAAATGTGAATATGTCACTCCTTCACCTTCCATAGCTCCCTGTTACTCACAAGAAAAGCCATCTTTTTAAATATTGTATGGCATCTAGAATCAATGGAGTGTGCAGTGATAGCTTTAGCCCTGCAAAGACTAGAAATGGCAATAGTTATTTTAATATAGGAGATGTTCGTACAAGATTGGTTCTAATTCCAATTTGTCACATTTTAATAAACTTCTTAATTCATCAAAGAACTTTGGTTCAATTAAAATCATTCTAAGTAAAGCATGAGCAATAACGAAAAAGTAGTATGGGGAAGACAATTAATTCAAATAAATCATGCACATGTTTTCTACCATTTTATCTTCATAAGCAGTCCATGTTTTATAAAGTCAAGGCTGTTAACATATTGAAACAATAATCACTAAAGTGTATTCTTTTATAGATGTAGTCTTGGAAACTGGCTTTTATTTAGGTGTCAGAGTGATTAACAATGTCAGTTGACAATGAATGTTCATAGAATTAATTTAACTACCAATCTGCTTATCAAGTCACAATGGATTGATAATCAAAATGCCTTTAATTGCAACATACATATGTTTAGCTGTAACATACATGTATTTATTTACCATATATGTATTTGTATATATAAACACATATACACATAATATATATTTTAATATGAACATCTGTATAACATATTCTTGCATGACAAAATATGTCAACAGAAAATTGTATCCTTTAAATTTTAATTCATGCCAATTCAGAGAGTATTTATTAAATATCTGGCATTCTGCTACCTAGAAGTTTATATTAGAGACTTGTCATCAAGAAATTTAATGTCCCGCAGAGTAGATAAAGTTTAGATAAAATTTGCAAATCTAAAAGCAATGAAAGACCTTATCTTTTAAAGGATTAAATTAAAATTCTAAAACTTATGCTATAAAAACCTATAGATACAGATTTGCACAAGGAAGAAGTTGTTTATTAACATTTTTAGCTCAAAGTTTGAACATTTTTTTAAAAAATAAAGAATAGTGTTATTATGTAATAAAAATTTACTTATGTCATTTATTCATGACATTTGCAATATGCCTTTATTTCTGAGGATCATTCTTTGAGAAACAATACTTCAAAATATCTTTTATATTCGCTTTGTACACATAGCTAGAGCATGCTTTGATTTTTTAAACAACTTTATTGAAGTATAATTAATATGTAAAGAACTGCATATATTTAATGTGTACAATTTAATGAGTTTAGATGCATGTAAGCACCCATGATATCATCACCACAATTAAGGTAACAAACATATGCAATACTTCCCAAATTTCCTTGTGTCTTTTTTTTTTTTCTGTTTGCTTTATTTTTTGTGAGTAGTAAGAATATGGAACTTAAAATCTACACTCTTATGCTGTATGTGGTGTCTCATGCCTATAATCCTAGCACTTCAGGAGACCAAAGCAGGAGGATTGCTTGAGGCTAGGAGTTCATGACTAGCTTGTGCATGACCCTACCTCTACAAAAAATAAAAATTAACTGGGCATGGTGGCATATACCTGTAGTCCCAGCTATTCAGGAGACTGAGGCAGAAGGATCATTGAACCCAGGAGTTTGAGATTACAGTGAGCTATGATGATGCCACTGCACTGTGGCCTGGGCGACAGAGTGAGACTCTATCTGTAACTCACTAAATAAATCAATAATAAAAATAAAAATCTACCCCCTTTAACATATTTTAAAGTGCACAATACCATATTGTTAATTATAGACACGCGTTGTAGAGCAGATTTTTGGAACTTATTCATCTACCATAACTAAAACTTTATGTCCATTGAGCAACAACTTCCATTTCCCTCACCACCCCTCAGCCCCTGTAAACCACTATTGAAATATTTGCGTCTATGAATCTGACTATTATAGATACTTCATATAAGTGGAATCATTTAGTACATGTCCTGTGAGTGGCTGATTTCACTTTGTGTAATGTCCTCCAGGTTTATTCATGTTGTCAGAAGTGAGAGGATTTCCGTCTTTCTAAGGCTGCATAATATTCCATCATATGTATGTACCAGATTTTCTTTATCCATTATTCTATCCATAGACACTTGTGTTGTCTCCATATCTCAATTATTGTGAATAATGCTGCAATAAATGTGGGAGTGCAGATATCTCTACGTGATAGTGATTTCAATTGTTTTGGATACGTAACCAGAAGTGGGATTCCTGTATTATACGGTACTTCTACTTTTGATTTTTGGAGGAATCTCCACACCGTTTTCCACGGTAGTTGTAACATTTTATATTCCCAAAAAACAATGTAAAAGTGTTCCAATTTCTCCATATCCTCACTGCAACGGTTAATTTTAGGTGTCAACTTGACTGGATAAAGGAATACATCACTTCAGGGTTTGTCTTCAGTGTGTTTCCAGAGGAGATTGGCATGTGAGTCAGTGGAATGAGTGGGAAAGAACTTCCCCCAATGTGTGCAGGCACCATCCAATTGGGTGGAGACCTGGGTAGAACAAAAAAGGAAAAAAGGGTTTCTTCTCTCTCTCTCGGGACACTACCCTCCTACTGACTTTGGACATCAGATCTTCATCTCTCTGGCCTAGGAATTTCAGGACTTAAACCAGCAGTCCTCTGGAGTAACTTTTCTTATTCTGAGGCTTTGGACTTGTAGTGAGCCATGCTACCAGCATCTCAGGGTCTCCAGCTTTCAGAAGGCTTGTCATGGAACTTCTCAGGCTCCATAATCACATAAGGGAATTACCTTAATAAATCTCCTGTCATATATCTATGCATAAATATATCCTATTGATTCTGTCTCTCTGGGGAACCCTGACTAACATACTTGACAACATTTATCTTTTGACTTTTTGATAATAGCCATCCTAAAAAGTATAAGGTGATATCTCATTATAGTTTTGGTTTGCACTTCCCTGATTATTAATGATGGTAAGTATCTTTTAATATACTTGTTGGCTATTCACATGCCCTCTTTTGAGAAATGTCTGTATTAGTCCTTTGCCCATTTTTTAAATTGGGCTATTTGTTTTTTTACTAGGTGTTCCTTGCATATTTTGGGAATTAACCTCTTATCAGGTATGTGGTTTGCAAATATTTTCTCCCATTCCGTAGATTGTCTTTTCATTGCATTGATCGTTTTATGTGATGTGAAGAAGTTTTTTAGTTTGATGTATTCCCACCTATCTATTTTTGCTTTTGTTTCCTGTCCTTTTGGTATCATATTCAAGAAATCATTGTATTATGCCAACTTTAGTAAAATTAGTAGATTTACTTCCAAATCTCAATGCACTCTAGAAACCCCAAATTTCTAATTCTGCATTATATCAGAAGTGGTACAAATGTTAAACAGAAAAAATAAAAGTCTTTGTTCTACATGGTTGCAGAAAAACTACAAAGTATTACTATAAAGATTCTCTTAATTTACTAAGTTGTATGTTATCTATATTTTTGTTGATAATTGAGCTGTAAATTTTATATGTGTGTGTGTGTGTGTGTGTGTGTGTATATAACCTACAGCCATTTGTTTTCCAAAAACAAATTCTAGATAAATGAGTCAAGATCCAAGTTATTGAATAAAAATTAACTTAATATAATTGTATAAAGTTTATCATTACTTTGTATTTTTAATTTGGCTGTATAATAGTTTCTAACAAGTACTTACTTATTGTGAATGGCACTATAGCACTTTATTTTAATTTTTTTAAGATCTAAAAATAAATTCAAGTGTAAAACTAATTTTGAAACCAACAGGGATTTTCAAGATTAATTTCTGGGCAAGTGAAAGTGTTGTGCAAATGTGAAAAGTATGCTCAAGAATCATGGGTATATAGCAGTTTATAGGGATGACATACTTAACTAGCAACATTGACTGTTTTTGAATCTGACTGATGAAATCACTATCTTCTAAAACTTCTTCGAGGTTTGGGCTTCCTGAACACCTCTAACTACAATTGGAATAGGAATTTGAATTTGAACTCTAATGTCTTTTTTGTTCATTTAACAAATATTAATATTTATTGATTACCTAAGTATCAGGCAATCTTCTAAGATTTTGGGATGTATCCATAAACAAATAAGACAAACAAACCCAGGTCTCATGAAACTTGCATACTAGCACTCAACTTTTTTTCCCTGTTTGGTTCCACATTTTTCGTGTCCACAAAAAGGAAGGGGGGAGGATGGGACCTCACTTTACAGCCACATAAACAACTAAGACTTTCCTTCAACATTTCCCTTTAGAATCATCATAGCCTCCATCCTTTAAACTACAGAGTAGTAAATAGAATTTTCTTTCTCTTAGTTTTTTTCAAACTAAAAACAGGACGTCAGCTTTCTAATACCAATGTAAGTGACTCCTAAGGCATTAGCAGTATGGGAGCTTATACTTGCCTCACAATAATTTTATAATTTCAACAATCACAAAGTTCTGCCTTCTCTTTTAAGCAAATAAAATTTATTTATTTTTTAATAAAAGCCAAAAATTGTCATCAACCAAAGTAATGTTCTTATCAGAGTTCCCACGTCAAGGTGCATTAACTTCACTTAATTTAATACCTAATTTTTTGACAATTGCAGAAGCTTTATCCGATGACTTTGCCATTTATCCTTTGGGAACACAGACCCCAGCTTCTTGCAACAATTCATACTCATGGATTCATGTGATGAGAGATTCCTTTGCTGTTGCTGCTGTACTTAGAGGCCATGGTTATTAAACAATCCAAAACTTTCCAGAATCTGTTCTGTGATCTAACCCTGAAGTCTCATTCTCTTAGTCACAATACCTTCATTAATGATGCAGATATTAATGACTCCCTCACAGTGTTGCAGAAAAGCCTGGGTGGTGACCCCCAGCACCATCTCCACAGAGCGATGTTAGCCAACAACTGGCTGCAGAAAATGGCAGCCACCATTTCTGAGTCTGAGTCCATCCTTTAGAAGCCATGTGCCCACATGAACTCTAAAGTATTGATTGTCAGGCATGCATAATGCAGACAAAATGAAAATCATTTAACCATTTATATTACTTTGCTAATTTATATTACCATGCTAATTCAATTTATTCAACATTTATTGAGTGTCTATTATATAGTGGTCATTATTCTAGGCACTTATAACAAAATCTGTGCTAACATTAACATTTTAAATTTATTTAACAAACCATAATCATATTTCAATTTTTATAGCCTATTATTTTTATAGTTATAGCTGATCATTTTTAAGAAGACACATGTTTAAAATATTTATTGCCAACTCTATGCAATTTATTGTGCTAAAATAATGATAATTATTACTACATTTCTATTAGATTTTTATTCTGAAATTTCCAGGAATTGTTTATTTGTGCTTCCTCTTTTGCATTTGGTGCCTGTAGAAGCTTGAATTGGTGTTAAACATCTAAAGTATTGTGAAAGGACTTTAAATGTGTTCTTATGAAATACTGACAAAAGAAAGAAAGTTTTAGTTGATAGGGAACCCAATTCGGATTGAAGAGTAAAAAGCACCAAGAAAACAGGTTTTCTTTCCAATTAAAGAGACAGAATCACCCCCAAAACAGAGGCAGCTCTCTCAGTGGATGGTGAATTCCATGTTACGGGAGCATTCATTCAAAGAATTTGTTGGGATGTTGTTCTAATAACACTACCAAAAAAAACTGTTTGTAATAAAGAAAACGTTCTATGTCTGTGCTTCTAATACTGAGTCACTAGCAACCCATAGTTACTGAGCATTTGAAATATGAGTAGTGTGACTAAGGAGCTAAATTTTTAATTTCAAATTTGTGGCTAGTGTCAATTACATTGGACAACAGAGTTATTGAGTGTATTCAAGCATAAGTTACAAATGATATTTAAGGTTCTGTCTCACACACAGAGTCAATACTGTGAATTTAGACAATAAAGACTACCAACCACAGGACTTCCTGCCCTCCCTCTGCATATACCTCCATTACACAGAACTTACCACTTTCCTTATGGAAGAGGTGTCCTAGATGCTGACTATGTTACCTTTTCTATGGGGTTGAAATGTAAAAATAAGATTTCAATAATACAACATTCAAATTAACTGCTCTTATAAAGTCATATGCTATAATAGTTTACTTCTTCTGGGGTTAACCTTACGTAACTTCCAAACCACTTAACTGTCCTAGTGGCCATCGTGATTATGCAGTGGTCACTTCATGTCATTTCTTATGAACTGAAGTGAGGGGTTTTTGGATGTATAAACTAGATGTATGTGGCAGAGAAGTCAGGCAACCAGTATTGTGAAAGCTCAAACTTCCACATTTTTACTTTCAAAATTTCTTTTTGGTAGGTTAAAGGAATGATAATCTGCCTGCATTGCAAAATTGTTTCCAAGGCCAAAGACTTTTAAACAATAGACTTTTTATTTTTCACTTAAAGTTTTATTCATAGGCAGCTGACAGAGGGGGAAAAATAATCCTTTTGTCTTTTTCTGGGTGTACTATATATAATGCAGGCTTCTTAATTTGACATCAAATTTCAGCCAAAGTGGGCAGCCAAAGTGAAACATTTGTTTTTCTTCAGATAGACCTCATTCTTCCTGCTACATGACATTTTTTTTCATATTGCTTTCTCTGCTTGAAATGCCTTTTTCACAATTTTGTACATTGAAAGCATATGTGATTCTTAGGGTCCATAACAATGCCACCTTATCTCTGATTCTCTCAACTCCTTTTACCGTGAGTGATTTTTCCCCCGCTGGACCCACTTATGGTTGTAGAGTGAGCTAATGTACATGTTTACTTCCCTTCCCTAGATCATGAGCTGGTCATTATTGATTTCCAAGACATCTTTGTAACCTTCATAGTGCTCAGAACAATGTCATGATAGTATTAAGTGGAAAATAAATATGATGAATTAGCAAAAAAAAATGAATGAAAGAATACATGAAATAAACAATGAAAGGAAGGAAGGAAGGGAGGGAGGAGAAGAAAGGGAAGGAGAGAAGGAGTGGAGTGGAGGGGAGGGGAGAAAATCCTTAAGAGTGTCTGAAAAGTGAGTTAAACATTAATTAATCTTTTCATTCAGAAAGTTAGCTGTTTTGTCTGATGGTTTAAACAGGTAAGTAAAACCACAACATTGACTATGATGTGATAATTTCTGTGGTATTAGGACGCACAAGAGATAACCTAATGGAGCAAAGGGAGATAAAGATCTAAGGTAGAAAATTTATGTAAGTACCAGATCGATAAGGTTCTTGAATGAAATGGCGGGGATGTTGTACTTTGTTCTAAGTGAAATAAGAAAATATTAGTAGATTTTCTTCAGAGAAGATTTATATTTTAGCAACATCTCTATGGTTCTATAGGAGAATGGATTCCAGGGAAAAGCAAAGCAAGAATGAATACATGAGGCTTATTAGATGACTGTTAATGTAACATACAAGAGAAATAATTGTCTTCTACTCTTGCTATCCCCAACCCCCAGGCCACGGATTGTCACTGATCCATGGCCTGTTAGGAACCAGGCTGCACAGCAGGAGGTGAGCGGCAGTCGAGTGAGAGAAGCTTCATCTGTATTTAGAGATGCTCCCCATCGCTCACATCACCATTTAAGCTCTGCCTCCTGTCAGATTAGTAGCAACATTAGATTCTCATAGGAGCGCGAACCCTACCGCAAACTGCACGTGCAGGGGATCTAGGTCGCGCGCTCCTTATGAGAATCCAATGCCTGATGATCTGAGGTGGAGCTGAGGTTGTGATACTAGCACTGGGGAGTGGCTACAAATACAGATTATCATTAGTAGAGAGGTTTGACTGTAATGTAAATGTAAGGCTCTTGAGTCATCCTCCCCTCTCCCCCCACTGCCGTCCATGAAAAAACTGTCTTCCGTGAAACTGGTCCCTGGTGCCAAAGGGTTGGGGACCACTGTTCTTCTCAGTGCAGTTACAGAGAATTTGGACTTCAGGGCACAGATATGACAGGATTTAGTGATGGATTGAATGAGAGAAGAGCCAAATATCTGCCAGGCTTGAGCAAGCACATGGGAAATCATGTCATTCACTGCAATAGAAATAGGAGAGGAGACAAGGTCCCTGTGTTCAATCTTCTGTCTTTAACCCGTCATCCTCAATACTATCTAAGTGACCTTTTTCAAACACTTTTGATCATGACAGTCCCTGCATAAGAGATTCAATGGATAACCACTATTCATAGACTAAAGCTCAAACAGTGTATTCAAATATCTGTATACTCATCTTTTATTCCTCTGTCATTTTCTCACCCTAACCTAGTCTTTGAGCCTGTATATGTGTGTGTTTGTGTATGTGTGTATGTGAGATAGTGAGATATTTGGCCTATAATGAAATCTCGCTAGAATTTTGTCCAACTGGCAAACCTTTACCTATCCTTTATGATCTGGTTAAAATAGTACTCCTTCTATCCAAGTTTCCCAGACCACCGCATGCCAAATTAACCACATCCCATCCTTTGGTTGCCATAGCAGCCATAATCTTATAAAAATAATATAATATTACATTATCAGAATGTGCTTGCATGTCTTCATGCCACTAGACTGGGAATTCCCACATGGTTGAAGTTAGCTTACTCTTGTACCATACCTTTCACTAATGCTAAATAAGCTATATAAAGTAGGTGCTCAATAAATGTTTAACGAATAAAATAAACATGGAACAAGTATGTCAGCATATGCATAGGTATAGCATTACCAGTGTGGACCTTCTTTGTTTCAACTCTGTCCACAATATTCTAGTTCTAGTTTGTCCAGGAATCTGTGATGACAATGGCCCAAAATAGCAGGAATTAACATTAATAGGAGAATATTTTTCTCCCCCAAATTTAGACAGTGTTGAATTTTGACAGTGTTTAGTATATGTTAACATTGTCCCCCGCTGTCATCCTATAGCCTTGTAATCATTCACTGAATAACATCTTACTTGAAATAGCAAATTTTTCAATGCATTTGTCTTAAATACTACTCGTGAAGTTGTCTAGATTCTGACAATGTGCAGACCTACACATCAGAAATCCTTTATTTAATTTTCTAGGAAATTTTAAACATTATGTAAAATTATGATCTGAAATTTCTAGGATTTTTAACAAAATTTGACATCATGGCTTACTTGAATTACCTTTGTTTAAGCTATGCATTATGCAAATCAATGTATAAAGTGTGTATAATATAAGTGTTGTTAGAATTTAAGTTTTATATTGTGACTTTTATATGGACTGCTTGTTTACTACAGAGTGCGTAGGTGCCAAATGATTATCTACAAATCTGATGATTAATTCTTGAAATTTCAAAATAGTCATGATATTGCAATTTATAATCCCTGTTGTTTTGCTATGAAAGAAAATAATAATGTGAATTTCATAATTCTTGTAAAATTAAAATTGTTAAGTGTATTTTCAATAATTAATATTCTATAAGTCATATTATATTAAATTTCATATAATTAAATATAATAATTTAAAACTCTAAAGCTACCCCAAGAAACAGGAAAAATATATGCAATTAGATTAATATATAGGAAGAGGTATTCACAAACTAGCTCTACAAATTTCTTTTCTTTTTTTTTTTTTTTTTTTTTTGAGACAGAGTCTCACTCTCTTGCCTGGGGCGAGTGCCGTGGCGTCAGCCTAGCTCACAGCAACCTCAAACTCCTGGGCTCGAGCAATCCTACTGTCTCAGCCTCCCGAGTAGCTGGGACTACAGGCATGAGCCACCATGCCCGGCTAATTTTTTCTCTCTATATATTTTTAGCTGTCCAATTAATTTTCTTTCTATTTTTGGTAGAGATGGGGTCTCGCTCTTGCTCAGGCTGGTCTCGAACTCCTGAGCTCAGAACGATCCGCCCACCTCGGCCTCCCAGAGTGCTAGGATTACAGGCTTGAGCCACCGCGCCCGGCCCAAATTTCTTAAAATATAAAGAATAAGTACTTTAAAAGAGTGCAGCAACCCTTCGATTAAATTTTTTAAATTTGTGTATGTATTTTAGTAGTAAACACGAATGCATAGGATGTTATTTTTAAATAATGATATATTAATATTGCATTTGGTGCAGATTTATGGTAAAATATTGGGGTTAACAATACATGTATTAATATATATGTGAGTAGGAAAATTCAAAAAGTTTTGCAGTCATTTCAATTATTTTCTGTGATTGTGCCCTCCATCTAAACTATGAAGAGTTGAAAACACTTTAAAACAATTGGTGCCTCTGCCTTGTCAACCTTACATGTTATGCTCTTCTAATATTTTATAGTGGCATGTTGCTTTCATACCCTACTTTAGCCAAAATTATCAACTATTTTGTTTAATAGATATGTATTTGAATATATCCAAAATTTTTACCAATATCTTTGAATACTTCTTGCCTTTCAATATATACTTCTGGGTTGAATTCACTTTTTTTCCCTGAAATACATATTTTAGTTGTTCTTTTAATGAAATTCTGGGAGAGAAATATTTTTATTATTTTAGTTGTTTGTAAAAAGAGGTTTGGGTTTAAATGACACTAACTCCTCAAATACACATGATGGATATTCTGTTAAAATAATGATTGCTTTCTAAGTCAATTGCATTTTTCCTGTTTATACTCATTCTTTTATATTGCCTAACTGATTGAATTTATTCACCTTTCAATGGATGACTACCTTTGTTTCATCCTTCTCTACCTAAGAACTGAAAAATACAATAATAATGGTGTCTTATTGAGAGGTGATATGGAGTCATCCAGATTGTTAGGCTGCATGTGGAAAGTAGCAGAGTTTAATCCTATTTATAAAGTTCATCTCTACTAATGTGAGTTATTGAATAATTCATAAAATAAAAAAATACTTTCCATCAATAGACCATTTTACTTTTTCAGAGTCAATTTTCTAAATATTTCTTGAAGCCTTTTCTTACTTGGGACAACAATGGTACCAGCACTAATCAGTATGCAATTATGGATGCTACATGCTAAGAAGGTCTTCAGCTGACTTCTAAGTTTCACTAGTGTCAGCTAAAATAGTCTTCTTCGGTCTAAGAGAACTAAAGGGTCCTTCTCTTCACCAGAAGCTATCTAATTATGTAAAGAAAAGTGATTAACTGATTATGATGAATAAATTAATCTCCAAGGAGATGCACAAATCCAGACATTTCTAATTAGTATAATTTCCTGGGACAACTAGAAAAATTCTCTGTTCTTATTAGCACTGATTAACAGAACAATAAGTAATTTTTGGCAGTTCCCTACAAAATTATTAGTATCACCCTTAGGACACAGATTAAGGAGTTATAAATTCATAGCAAAATTGCTAGAAAGGTAACCATAAGCAATGGCCTTAAGAGTTTCTATTTAGCAGAATTATCATTTTTGTTTGTTATGCTTTTGGCACCATCATCATCTTCGTCATTATCATAAATTATATTACTCAATATTTGGCTTGCAATAAAATATGCATTTTGTATGGCGAATTAACTTTAATCTGATAGCAGCTTAGTGCAGCATAGTAGGGCCAGTGTTAATATTGCCTGCAATTTAATGATCATGCACAATGGAAACATTATTTTGCTTGGTCCTGATTAACCTGTAATTCATCTAGAATTGCTGGCTTTTTAATAATTTTTTTCAATTTTTGCCATTACGATTTTAAATTATTTTAAAATTTGTATTTAAATATTTAGGATCACTATGTTAATTTATTAAACCCATACTGAATGAGGCAATAAGAAATTATATAAAAGCAGCACAAAATACTTCTGCTAATTCTCAATATGTCATGTTTCTTGAAAGCACACACTTTCACCATAGGTTTGAAATAGCAGTTTTTTGTTTTTATTTGATCGACACATTCAAATGAAAATGAGGACTAGAGCAATGTTAAAGTATGATGTTTTATGATATTTAAAACAGAAATACGTAGTTATAACATGTTCACAACAGAATTGAAAATTCTGTAAGACCAGGTAAATCATAGAAAACAAGATTCCAAATTCTTGAACCAAATGGAATTGACAAAATTACTAGGAAAATAGCAGGAATAATAATGTAAAGAGAAATAAAAATCATTTTGACAAATGATCTCCCTTATCATCATATAAAAGTACTGCATCCAAATAACTATTAATACATTTAAAGACATAATTATATTGGGAATAGAAAATACTCAGAATTTGTTTTGTGTTTTGTTTTTCTTTACCCATCAGATGTTCACATGTGACCTTCCTCATGAATGGAAACACCTTCTCAATGAAAAGATGTCTACGACATTCATATAGACTTCCAAATTCTAAATGTACAACAAAATTAATTTTCAAACATTGTGTCCTCTAGACTTTCACAAAAATGAACTTGCCAGTCAAAAAGATATGAGGAAATAATACTTGTCAGCCTGTTTTAAAGTTTGCCATGACTACATCTGGACATCAAATATAAAGAAATTAATAAGTAGTGTGTATGTAATAATATAAAAGCAGCAATCACTTTATGAAGACAAATAGGCAGGGTGTCTTGCATACATATGAGCTTTTAGTAACAGATTATTAAATACTTGACAGAGGACTGCCATAGCAGATAGCCAAAAGCAAATGTGTTGTGTCACACATACCGGAGATCAATGACAAAGAATCATTAACCATGTCTGCAAATGCAACAAGGTAAGAGGAAAAAAAGCAAAAGTCATATATACATACATATATATATGAGAAGCAACCATAATCAAATTCAACCCTCCAGAGGTTGTTATTTTCACTGAGAATAAAGCCCCAAATTCCTAAAATGTCCATTATGGTTCCTCATAATTGCATCCCCATTCTCCCCTCACTCTCTGAGCACCAACTGTGCTGGCCTCCTGCTCTTCCAGCCACACTCACACCTCAGGGCCTCCTTACTTGCCCTTGCTGCTGCCTGGATCCTTCATTCCCATGTAAAGCCTGGGCTCACTGGCTTTCTGCTGCTAGATTTTGGTTAGATGTCACATTTTCAGTGGGATCTTCCATGGCCAACTTGTTGAAAATGGCAACTACTCCCCAACTTTCCACATAAACCTATAATTACTTCACTAATGGCAATCTAAAATTGTCACTGCTACATTCGCGGTGCCTAAAATAATGCTCTCATGCAATAGGGGATATATAGATGATATATATGTTTATACACCTCACAGCCTGCTCTTGTAAACAAAGTTGTATTGCAACACAGCCACATCCATTTGTTAACATTGTCTATGGCTGAGTTACATAGCTGTAAAAATCACCTATTATATATCTATGGGGGAAGAGAGAGAGAGATGATATATGGTGATAGCTGCATATAAGTAACATACAGGTATTCCTTGTTTTAACGTGTTTTGTTTTACTGCACTTTGCAGATAGTGTGCTTTTTACAAATTGAAGGTTTGTGACAATCCTACATCAAGAAAATCTGTGGGTGCAATTGTTCCAGCAGCTTTTGCTTATTTAGTGTCTCTGGGTCATATTTTGGTAATTTTAGCAATATTTTAAACTTATTCATTATTAATATATCTGTTATGGTGGTCTGTGATCAGCGATCTTTGATGTTACTATTATATCATACTATTTTGGGGGTACCATGAGCTGTGCTCATATAAGATGACAAACATAATTAAGAAATGTTGTGTGTTCTGATCGTTCCACTGACAAACCATTCCCCTGTGTCTCTCCCTCTCTTCATGCCTTGCTATTACCTCAGACAAAAGAATATTGAAATTAGGCCAATTAATAACCCTAGCATGGTGTTCTCTAAGTGTTCAAGTCAAAGAAAGAATCTCATGTCTCTCATTTTTAATCAAAAGCTAGAAATGATTAAGCTTAGTGAGGAAGGCATGTTTAAAGCCACAACAGGCCAAAAGCTATCCCCCTTGCACCAAATATTTAGCCAAAATGTGAATGGAAAAGAAACATTCTTAAAGGAAATTAAAAGTACTATGCTAGTGAACACACCAAAGATAAGAAAGAGAAACAGTCTTATTGCTGATATGGAGAAAGATTTTGTGGTCTGGATAGAAGATCAAACCCACCAGAATATTTCTGTATGCCAAAGCCTAATCCAGAGAAATCCCATAACTCTCTTCAATTCTGTGAAGGCTGAAAGAGAGAAGGAAGCTACAGAAAAAAAGTTTGAAGTTAGCAGAGGTTGGTTCATGAGGTTTAGGAAAGAAGCCATATCTAGAACATAAAAGTACAAGGTGAAGCAGCAAGTGCTGATGGAAAATTGATGAAGGTGGCTACACTAAACAACAGCTATTCAAGGTAGAAAAAACATCCTTCTATTGGAAGAAGATGTCATCTACATAGCTAGGGAGGAGAAGTTAATGCCTGCCTTCGAATCTTCGAAGGACAGGTTGACTCTCTTGTTAGGGGCTAATGCAGCTGGTGACTTTAAATTGAAGCCAATGCTCATTTACCATTTCAAAAATTCTCAGTCCTTTAAGAATTATGCTAATTATACTCTGCCTGTGTGCTATAAATGGAACAATAAAGCCTGAATGACAGCATATCTGTTTACAGCATGGTTTACTGAATATTTTAAGCACAATGCTGAAAACTACTGCTCAGGAAAAAAGATTCCTTTCAAAATATTACTGCTCATTGATGATACACCCAGTTACCCAAGAGCTCCGATGGAGATATACAAGATTAATGTTGTTTTCATGCCTGCTAACACAACATCCATTCTACAGCCCATGAATCAAGGAGTAATTTGACTTTCAAAACTTATTATTTAAAAAATATACATTGTAAGGCTATAACTATCACAGTGGTTTCTCTGATGAATCTGGGCAAAGTAAATTGAAAACCTTCTGGAAAAGATTCATCATTCTAGATGCCACTGAGAATATTTGAGATTCATGGGAGGAGGTCAAAATACCAACATTAGCAGAAGTTTGGAAGAAGTCGACTCCAACTCTCATGAATGACTCTGAGGGGATGAAGTAAATGCGGATATATTTGAAATATTAATAGCAAGAGAACCAGAATTAAAAGTAGAGCCTGAAGACGTGACTGATTTACTGCAATCCCATGATAAAACTTGTACACATGAGGAATTGCTTCTTTTGGATGAGCTTTTGACTGAATCCAAATTTTATGGGATTTGTTCTGTGGAGTTTGGATTCTGTGCAGGGGCCACCCTTGGGCATCTGGAGGGCCACATGTGACCTTGAGGCTGCATGTTCCTCACCCTAACGAATGAAATCCATTACCCAGTATAGAGGATGGGCAACATGGTACAGTAGAAAAAGTCTAGGGGTTGTTAACAAAAGACAATGATATTTGCAGAAGAGAAAGGAAGAGCTTTATTTTCTATAAAAAAAAACAACCTGCATATTGAGAGGCACAGCCTTCAGTACAATTGAAAGTGTGCTATCCAAAGAACAAAGGCAGAGGCTGGCTTAAATAGGGAAAGCTCTCATACAGATTTTCAATCACGTCTGTTTACGCAAATGAAGATTTCAAACTTTCATTCTAATTGGTGGATACAGTCCAGACCTGATTGGGTGGTTCCAAAGCCCCAAACCAGAAGCCTCTGTCAGGTGTTTATTTTGATTGGCTGCTAAGAGGGGGCAGTTCTGGCCACAGTTTATCTTGGCACAGACAACAGGAACTGGTTTGGCTTTATTGTAGAAAGGGAGAGGTCCTGTGATACTTTTACAGTATCTTGCTGAGAACACAGAGTATGTGATCATTTCCTCACCCAGCCATGGCCTCCTGATTCTGTTTTAACTTTGAGCCCCTCAGTTATCCACAGGCAGTTCATTTTCTTTGTCAGCCAGGGCATACTTTAACATTCCTGCCCTTTTACTGAAACCTACTGTAGATAGTGTTTTTGACCAACTTGTGTTTTCATTCCTTATTTGCAGGGAGCACGGCCAATGCTCCCCGCAAAAAACTGGGTCCCTTTGGTAGAGTTGCAAGCGATAAGAAAATAATAGAAAAATGGAAAATAATGGAAATAAAAGAATACACAGAGACAAAGGTACAGTTTTATAGATTTATAAAGATTATGGGCAAAGCAGGTGCTCAGGGGGCCTCGGATTCTCCGTCAATCTCAAAAAAAAAAGGCAACGAATGAAGTCTTACATGGTCCCTTACAGGTAACAGTGATTAGTTGCCAGGGGTAACAGATTTACATAACAGCAGGTAGTTCCTCTTAGGTTAACAGTTTTTCAAAAGGCTTCTACAGATCCCTTAACTAATTCTATCTACGTGAACAAATGGTTACAAAATCTTTCAAAGATTAACTTCTAAGTTCTAAGGTAAATTTATCACTGAACAGAGGGGTTAAACAGAGATATATTGGCTCCATATTTTCTTTATCAGGTTATTGTGGATGGAGACAGGTAGTCTGGAGTTTTAAGCAGGAACTGCCCCTTAACTGCTTATAGCCAGGGTGGCTGTCTGTGGCTGTCTGTTTGGGGTGGGCACTCGTTCATCAGCTCTTATCCTGTAACTTTTAACAGATTTGCTTTGCTTTTACAAAGCAAATCCAAATCTTTAGGTCTGAGAACCACGGCACCTTGTGGGATACAGCTGCTACTGTCTTTCAGAGATGCCCTCCAGAGGAGTAACAGCATTTGAAATGCAAACCAACATGTTCACATATTCCTTCAGGGCAAAGCTCTGCAAAACTCCTGAGACATTTCTGTCTCCAATATATTTATATTAATTCATGGAGCAACACTTATTGTTGCAGAGTGGTGCAGACACTTGTTCCAGGTCTACCTAGTCCCTTGGTAGGACTAATGTGGCTAAGAGACTTATGTCCAATTTGAACAACTTGAACCAGAGTAAGAAGGTGGGAAGACGCCTGTCAGATCTTTATCAATGTTTCTTTGGTGGTATTGGTTAAGTTTATGAATAAGATCTGAAAGTGTTGTGTAATTAAAATCCAGATTGTAGACCAGACAAGAACAATTTTATACAGGAGCTAGGTGCTTAGGCCTAGTATCAGAATGATTCAAGACAATAGCTATGGCTGACAAAAACTTGAAATAACTGTGATTAAAAACACAATTGACAAGGAAATTTGGTTATTTCTATGGCATACAAAAATTTAACATGGTAACCATAATTATGACTGATAACATAAGCCAAGATGTATCAGAATTTAGGAATATCATACAATTTTGGGAGACATATTAATAACACATTTATATAAATATAACTCAAAGAAAGTTAAACACATTTATTTTTATTTGACAATGCTTCCTTATAATTTTGACATACTGAAGAAGCCTAACACATCTGTCTTAGACTTCCAGGGGTTCCTGTTGTGTCCAAGTTTATTCAAGTCAAAAAGGAATGATTTTGGAACTTGAAATTTAATTTTGAGAAGTTTGTCAAATATCAGAAGCTTAAAGTGATCAAAATAAGATCATTGGTCACTATGAAATAAAATCAAAGTGACAAAAGTTTTGAAAGGCACAAAGCAAAAGAAGTTATCATGATGAAACACTGAATGAATCTCTGTTTCCTAGGCCACTTACCTAAAAGATAAGGGAAAACCTTTTACAATTTTCTATTAAAGAGCAGATCAGTGCTATGAAAAAGCCTTGTTGTTCCAACACAGGGGCCCAGACTTTGGCTGGCCCTGTATCATTGTGCTTTCAGTATTAATATTTAATTTTTTAAAAAATATATAAATAATTTTCTTTTAATTTTAGCCAACTTGATCACACACAAAATTTATTTCACAAGATTAATCTTTCATGAACTTTCTACAACTGCCTAAGCCTACAGTTTGTCCTGTACTTCTTTGGGGGGACATTCTACCTTAGGACAAAAATTTACTTTCTTTATACTTTCTGTACATGAAATTATTTCTCTTATATTTAGTAGTTTAAATTATGATATATACTACATTTTAAATCTTAATAACTCAAATATTCCAGTGAAAAACCTAGGAAGTAAGTAATTTTGAACTCTTTTACACCAGTATTTGTACAATAAACAATTTTATAATTTTTAGCCTCAATTTTTTATTAATGGGTCTAAATATTTTTAGCTTTTTTATACCATAAAAATATGACATCAAAGTATATAAACCTAAACTTATGTTTAATGATTAATATTTCAGTATTTAACTTACTTAGACATGACTTAGACATTTTATAATTACCTATTACTTCATTTAATGTAACATGACTTTAAGATTTAAATCACTGAAAAAAAAAATGAAACTATGACAGAAGTACACTCCCTAAGGTTTTCCTTGGTGCCTGGTATCCACATGGTACTCAAGGGGGACTATGAATGGCAAGGTCTGTCTAGGTTGTGAATTTATATACCAAGTGTAGAGCTCAGGACAGAGGACAATTCTGTGAATGCCTAGAGAATCTGACCCCTTCTGGCATGGCCAGGAGGCAAAGCTGGGCCAGTGAGAATGAAGCCACATTGGGCTTTACACTACATTGTGGCTGGTGATCTAAGTGTTGAGGATGTGTTCCCAGGCCTCACCATGGCCACCTGTCCAGACCCCACGACACAGAGGCTCCAAACCAAAGGCAAGCTCACAGTAAAATATGTGTAAGGCTTTGGGGGAGCCCAGCAGCCAACTTGTATAGCTTTACTTCACATGCAATCAAGCATCAAAAATAGTTCATAAGTGAGAATTATAGGATCTAAAAACTTCCATTAGAAACAGACTAAACTGGCATAATCAGTAGGCCCAGGCAAAAATGTCAGAATTATATTTAATACTAACAATTCTGAAGACATTCCAAGTTTTTCGCCAACAATTTCAAACTAGTTTTATTTACAAAAAAATATAAAAGTAATGTGAGCTATAAGACATTTGAGTTAGTTTCTGTTTCTTTGACAAAATATTCAGTTTAAGCACTTACTTTTTCTTTAAGCAAAATAATTATAACTCTCTACTATATTTTGGGAGTTTAATATCACATACACATAACATGTATAATCAATGACATATAGGCACACAGAGGGAAGCAGATCTGATAGCTTTATTAGATATATTTGCCAGTTTTCAAATTATTTCTCTCCTGCCCTATAGACTCTCAATATCTTGATTATCTGTTCCATTACTCTAAACTTTTGTTAGGTAGTGGACACTAGATTTCCATTTTTCAAAGAATGACTCTTAGGTGAAAATTTACATCTAAAAGATACAAAACTTAGATCTAAACACCATCATTTAAAGGGCTTAAGAAAAAGGGTCAATCAAGAAAAGATTGCCAGGAAAAGTACCTTAAACAAAGGTCAGATTTATAATGTAGCCATCTGATTTTTGACAAAGCAGACAAAACCATACACTGGGGAAAAGAATCCCTGTTCAATAAACGGTGCTGGGAAAATTGGATAGCCACATGTAGAAGACTGAAACATGATCCACACCACTTACCACTCACAAAAATCAGCTCACTATGTATAACAGACTTAAATGTAAGGCATGAAATGATAAGGATTCTAGAAGAAAATGTTGGAATAACTCTTATAGACATTGGCCCAAGGAAAGAATTTATAAAGAAGACACCAAAAGCAATCACAGCAGCAACAAATAAATAAATGGGACCTGATCAGATTAAAAAACTTCTGCACAGATGAGGAAACTGTCATCAGAGCAAATAGACAACCTACAGAATGGGAGAAAATATTTGCATGCTACACATCCAATAAGGAGCTGATAACTAGAATCTGTAAAGAACTCAAGCAAATCTGTAAGAAAAAAATTAAATGACTCCATTAAAAAATGGGCAAAAGACATGAACAGAAAATTTTCAAAAGAAGATAGACTAACAACCAACAAACATATGAAAAAAAATGCTCAGCATCTCTAAACATCAGGGAGATACAAATCAAAACAACAGTAGCATATCATTTAACTTCAGTGAGAATGGCTTTTATCAAAAAGTCCCAAAACAACAAATGTTGGCATGGATGTGGAGAGATGGGAACACTCATCATTGCTAGTGGGACTGCAAACTAGTACAAACTATGGAAAATAGTATAGAGAAACCTCAATGAACTGAAGTAGAACTGTCATTTGATACAGCAATCCCACTACTGGGTATCTATCCAAAGAAAAAAAGACATTCAATAAAAAAGACACCTGCACTTGAATGTATATAGCAGCACAATTCACAATTTCAATGATGTGAAAACAGCCCAAGTGCCCATCAATACACTAGTGGATTAATAAAATGTGGTATATGTATAACATGGAGTACTATTCAGCCATAAAAAAATTGGTGAACTAATACCTCTTGTACTAACCTGGATGGAACTAGAGACCATCTTTCTATGTGAAATACCACAAGAATGGAAAAACAAACACTGTATGTACTCACCATTAAATTGGAATCAATCGATCAACACTTATGTGCATGTATGGGAAGTAACATTCATACAGTGCCAGGCAAGTGGGAGTGTGGGGGAGGCGATGGGTAAATTTACACTTATTGGGTACAATGCATGCTATTTGGGCAATGGACATACTCATGACTTTGACTCAAATGGTACAAAAGCAATTTATGTAACCAAAACATATGTAGCCCCATAATATTCTGAAATAAAATAAAAGATTTATAATGTAAACTTTAAGCCAAAGTCTTCTTAATCTTAAAAGTTTCTAGTTTTTTAGGCACAAAGAGGGAGTTGTCCTTGCAAATAGAGATTTCTCTCACAGATGTAAAGTTTTTTTTATTTTTTATTTTATCAAAGAGTTCAATATAGCCACCTAAAAGTTAGAAAGCATTTTGGAGATCAATATGGTTAGATAGGTGATCTTTTAACTTAGCTTGTTTCTTGACTGGATTAATGGCTTTTGGGTGGAACCCTTTAATAGGGCAGAAGAAAACATTTCTCTTGCCTAAACTTAGCATGTATAGCTCTGCAAAGGAAGTAAGCCTATTTTACCTGTCTTTTATGAACATTCATCTAGCTTTTTTCTTCTTAAATAAAAGGTACATTTTCAAGTGGCTCACCAAAGCCAATAGGACTTACCAAAGTTATTACTTAACTGAGAACATACTAGGCATCTCCAAAAATGCGTAAAGCATTCCTCACAAGATCCAGAACAACCCCCAAAACAAACGAAAAAAAGAATAATCTTACTAGTCTCAAATGGTTTACAACCTGCATCTCTCCAGCCACATTCTTTAAAATCTCAGCTTTCCAACCAAATGTCTACACATAAAGCCTAAAAGCCCCCAAAGCCTCACAGATGAAAAAGACAGGAAATAAGAAGTTATCCATTGAGGGGGAAAAGATCAATAACAAACAGGTATGCCAAAAGTTCAAGAGTCATACAAATAATTTAAAAACATTAGGGTTAGATTCCTGATTGGGAATCGAACCTGGTCCATAACCACAAAAGCACAGAATCTTAGATAGTAGACCAACAGGATTGACTTGTTTTTTTATAAATTCTGCAGTGGATCGAAAGCAAGCAATTCTGGGACTATGAAAGATTTTAACTTTGTTTTGGGTCAAATATTTGCTCTTTAATTTTGTCAAAAGAATTCCTAAGCCTTGCTATGATACTATTGAGTGTCATTTTCTAAAATACTTAATCTTTTCATAGATACAAATAAGATAATTCTTTATAATGAGAGATTTCTAAAATTATTTTTAAATTTGGGAACCTAGTCTAAAGGATTTGTCTTTTGGCCATTAAGAATTTCCAATGGTGTACTCATCTGAATAGGGAACTTAATTCAGTACTAAGAAGTACACCACAGTCCCTATACCAAAGACTAGTCACACAGATTCTTTTACCCCATTAATCAAAGTTTTGCAGAGGAGACAAAGAGTGATTTTTACCATCTGCTTGAATAGAATTCACAAAAAGAGAGGTCAGGAGCCTGACTGGAAAGAAGTTCTTACTCCTCTACCAGGTTATCAGGTCCTGGATTCCCTTCACTGCAGCTTCCAGAAGAGTGGCTTTAGTGATCCTACTCACAATGCCAAAACTGTAGGGGCTAAGAGAAAGCTTCCCCGTTACCCTCTGAAGGTGCATTGACTGCTGCTGATGTTTACTCAAGGCCCAAAGGCTTGATTAATGGGAAAAATAGCATACGAATTTACGAATATGCACATGGGTAAGAACCAGAAGAAGATTGCCTGTTTTTGAG